>KV426095.1:9822-56269 GCA_001632375.1 Exidia glandulosa HHB12029 | reverse complement strand
AGAGAGAGAAAACAGGGAAAGCGCTTTGCGTGCTAAACCGAGGTGCACCCCGCAGACCTCTTAAGCAAATAAAACGCATGATTTCGGAGAGGCTTCGATTTGCACACTGCAAATATTGAGTCAGATGATGTCTTTCCGTGCCATATTGATGGGGATTACTAACGAGAAATCGCCTAGGCACGCAGACAAGTGAAGCTTTGAGTTTGAAACCTGCTGCGTAACCTGACGGGGAGCTGTGGGCCCTTGCGAGAGACTTTCGTCGACCCGAGAGGACAGGACTGAGATGGCCTGGAGGACCGTAGCCTCAGAGGCTTGAAGGTCAGCTGAGGCGAGAGCAGGAGAACGCCGCGATAGGTCATCGACCTGACCTCCGACGGCCGCGATCGCCTCTAGAACGGACGTTCGCAAGGACTCCACGTCGCGGATGAGAAGCAGGTCTGCCCACAGCTAATGCGTAATTAGCTACTTCAGCGCTGTAGTTAGAGGGAAAATGTTCCTCACTGAAAGATCGCGCGTGCAGCGGTCGAGCTCTTCATTGCAGCTTCTGATGATGTTCTTGTGCTGTTTTGCGCGGAGAGCGTATGGACGAGATACTGGTTGAAGATCCTCCTGTAGTCGCTCTAAACACCTAAGTTTGGGTGGGTAAAGATAGTTTCCTTTCAAGGGGAATACGCACGTCTTGAACACGCGCACGCGGAGTACAACGGCGAGCCGAGCAGATGACGAGACATCCTCCACATTGGCTAGATCGCGCGCGATGGCAGCGATACGACTTAATAGGCGGCCATAGTCCGCCTTGTTGCTCTGAATATTCTGTAAGGGGAAGCGTGAGCACGGACAAAGGCGGCCACCAGTGAATCTGAACTGACCTGCGCTAGTTGCACAAAGAACAATAATCCTCCAGACACACTCTTAAGAGGTGGGAAGGCATCGCTAGCGCTGTTCACTGCTGCTAAAGCCAGTGCTAGCGCAGCGTGAGCGTCGTCGAGCCCCTTTCCCATAGTTGAGGGATATGGGGTTCGACGACGGAAAGAGTGGCAACGCGGACGCGGTGGAGGGGAGTATAGAAAGTTCTGGCCCAGATGGCACCCTCTTGTGGGCGGTTTAATAGCATGGAGGAGCTGCCAGACTGCCAGCGGGATTGCAGGGGTACAGCCCCACGGGAAAGCTGGGCGTACGGAAATGTCGTTTCGGAAACGCACAGAAATTGGCCGGACGCGGATTCTGCATTAGACCCAACATCCCTTGCGCTGAATTGTATAGAGTCCACACAACCAGATGGCAGGGTTAATGTTGGACGCGCGCTTCACCAATGCTTTGGACGTGCCGCCCAGGTCTATGGCTGCGTCTTGCCCTTATTCCGAAGACGGCAGATGTGGTCCCTTGATCTGGGAAGTCGAGCAGAGACCCAGCCTGGGTGCGGCAACGACATGCCCTTGGGCGTGCTGCGCGAGCGATGGTCATGGTTTGGAACAAGAGGGGAGCGGATGACCGTGTTTGGTCCCGCGTTTTGCGCTCTGTTCCTTACGATGTCAGGCCGCTTACGCTCGCCCATATACAGTCAATATGGCATCTCCTTCCGTTTGTCCTCATTCGTATCCTGCGCGCGTTCACTAGGGCGCTCCTCATGCCTCGGATAAATCACGGAGCGCTCGTACAATAGCTGACCTCCGCATAAAGCACCTTCAACTCGCTCCCCGCCACTAGCTGTTGTACGCTTGGACCCACAGTGATCCATACTCGATGCCTCCCCATCGTCGTACCGCGCCGCCGCGACCGTCACGATTCGTCGGTCTGCCGACAGAGCTGCTGACGATGATTGCGTCCTACTTGACGCTCGTCGAGCTCGCTCGAGTGCTTGTGATCTATCGAGACTGGCACACTCTGCTTACCTCGACGCCGTCCTTATGGCAACTCGTTCATATCGATTTCGAGGAGTACCCCGACTTCCCGCTCGTGCGCTTCCTCGGATACTCGAAGGGCCTCCCGCTGTCGCTGCGTCTGCGCAGCATCAGTCCACGACAGCTCGAAACGGCGATGTCAGCGGTAGGGGCCAACATAAGCCGCACGCGCATTCTGAAGCTCTGGCTACATGAGTGCTTCAACGAGGACGGCCACAAGCCTGGCGATGACCGAGCCGTTACCTCGGCCGACCTTGACTGTATCTCTGCACCATTCCTACATCCAGCGCCACTTCTCGAGCACTTTACAATAGCAATCACCAAAGGCCTCGTGCTAGACCCTCTCATGATTCCGGGAGAGAGAGGGCCGATGTTCGGGGGAGATGCGCCGCGTCTGACTCATGTTACGCACGATGCCGACTTTTTGCTGCATTGGGACGACGAAACTGCCTATCAACTTGACTCGTACACCGAATTCTCTAATAAGACTGTTCCCGAGCTCATGGATCGCTGCCCCAACCTCGAAACGTTGCGCTTTTGCGGAGACTGGTCCCTTCTTAACTCTTTACCTCCCGGCGTGGACCCTTCTGATCCCAAGTATTGGGATGGGATACAGAGCGTCGGGTGGGCATTTACTGGGTGTACCGCCGAGGACTGCGACGAGATCGTCTCGTACCTCCAGAATGCAATTCAACACGGCGTGCGCGACTGGTCTGTGCGTACAGCAGGAAATCACACCCTCTTACTCGACGGATTCCTGCGCGAAGCTGGAGATCTAGTGTCGCTCTGCATTGCTATGGGCGGACACGACTTCGGCTTGCAGCGCGACTGGAATATGGGTGTTGGGATCTACGTTCAATTCTCCACTCCGCAGGGCGTAGCGCTCACAGTCGGAGACAGTAGGGACGTCAAAGGAACGGACAACGCTGGCTTCCTCCGCAACCGCGTTGCGATGGACCTCTTGGGTTGTTTCGAGACTCGTCACTTCGCGGATCTCACGGTCCTCACAATCTGCGAATCTGTATCCCATTACATGAACAAGAACCTCGGAACTCTCGAACTCCCTCAGTTGACGACCCTCACAATCTGGATCGTCCCGCCCTCGCAGAGACGCTCTCCCCAGCTATTCGACTGCGTTCCTCACGATGAGGGTCCCGGACCCTTCATCGCCGCATGGCATACGCCGAAGCTGCACACACTGTATCTGGGATCGCACCCCGAGTTTCCCGTCGGCGCGTGCGGTTACTTCATCCGGGAATGGCAAGAGGACTTCATCGTTGCTCACGTCCGCGAGGTTTCCGCTATCTCCGTCGCCGAATTCATTCTAGACAACCTTACCTTCAATTCCCTGCGCTTGCCGGAAATCCTTCCTGCACGGGATGTCATGTTTGTGGAAGGATTCCACGGCGAGGAGACGGATCGACTGCGCGAGTTGACGGACGACCTGCGATATCTCCCTGTTGGGGAAACAGTTCCTGGGGGATAGTAAGAGAAGGTCTAGCGCATGTTGGTGTGTGCTTACTCGAAGACTCAGACGTGTTGAGACTCGTTGAATCTGGACCGTTGGTCATGGCGAGGAGGTCAGAATATATCCCTGATGATCTTTAGCAGCTTTAAAGGCGAGATTCTGAGCTAGCTTTTAGCACTGCATGCGAGGCAGGATCACGTTCTGAAACGAACACATCGTGCACGCCGTCAGTTCTGGGTAATGGCTTGAAATTTGTTGAACCCCAGGTCAACGTAAGTTATCGTCAAAAGAGGGTCCGACAACAAACACAACGAACCGAGGCGGAGCCGTGATGCGTGTATTTGCGAGCAATAAGTGAGCAAGACCCGTTCGCACAGGTCATGAGTGGTGATGCCAGTGATGCTTTTTGCTATAGCAAGAGGAGAATGATGGCCGTGTTTGGTCCCGCGTTTTTGCTCCTCTCTTCCTTGCAACTCCGTTTCTTGCAGGAGGGCACAATATGCGGTTCTCCTTCTCTTTGTCCTCGGTTCAGCGTTCAGTGCAGTGCGTGCGTCCAATAGGACGGTCTTTGGGCCTCGGATAAATCGCGGAGCGCTCGTACAATAGCTGACCCCGCAGAATAAAGCATCTTCGACTCGTTCGCTCTCCGCCACCAGCTGCTGTTGTACGCTCGCACCCACAGTGATCCACACCCGATGCCACCGCGTCGTCGTACCGCGCCACCGCGACCGTGACGATTCGTCGGTCTGCCGACTGAGCTGCTGACGATGATCGCGTCCTATCTGACTCTCGTCGAGCTCGCTCAAGTGCTCGTGCTCTATCGCGACTGGCACGGTCTCCTCACAGCTACCCCGTTCTTATGGCAACTCGTTCATATCGACTTCAGGGAGTACCCCGACTTCCCGCTCCTGCGCTTTCTCGGATACTCGCTTGGTCTTCCCCTGTCGCTGCGTCTACGCAGTATCAGTCCCCGGCAGATAGAGGACGTAATGCCAGCGGTTGGGGCCAATCTATACCGCATGCGCATCCTGAAACTCTGGTATGACAAGTGCTTTTTTGACGACACGGACGGGTTTGGTAGAGACCATGCCGCTCGTACGAGCTACCGCCGCCGTATCTTTTCTCCACTGCGTTGCCCAGCTCCAATGCTGGTGCACTTTGCGATTGGATCTACGGGCGTCATAGGCGATCGCTTGGAAATTTCGGTATTCGAAGAGCACGCACCGCTTCTGACCTATATTTCGAACGATGACGATTTCGTGCTTTCCTTGCCGCACGACAGTTATCGGAACATGGTCTCGTCGACCGAATACAGCAACAAGACCGTCCGCGAGATGGTGGACCGCTACCCCAACCTTAAAGTGCTTCGCCTCTGCGGAGACTGGGCCGCGTTCTATGATGATGTTGCGTATGACCCCATTCCGGGTCCGTCGGACGCAGCGTTCTGGTCCGGAGTCCCGAGTGTCGGGTGGGCAGTCGATGTTGACAACGAATACTGTGACGATGTCGTCTCCTACCTCAGGGATGCGAAGGAGCATGGTGTGCGCGAGTTCATCGTGCGGTCGACTTCGAACCACGCGCGTTTGCTCAAAGGGTTCCTGCGCGAAGCTGAAGTTCTTCATTCGCTCTGCATTGCGATGGGCGGACATGACTTCGGCATACAACGCACCTGGTTCTATGGGGTTGGTCTCTACGTTCAATTCTCTACCCCACAAGGTCTATCGCTCGCTGTCGGAGACTGCAGGGCTCTCAAATTCGACTGTGACATCGACCCGCACGAATACTACGACTCGGTCGCGCGGAAACTCATGCAATGTTTCAAGCCGGAGCATTTTGCAGACGTTGCAACTCTGACAATTTGCGAGTCTGTGGGGCATTACATGAAGGACTATCTCGTAACTCTGGAACTGCCACAACTGACAACACTCGTTATCTGGATCGTGCCCTCCTGGAACTCCCAAAGGACGTCCCCTACGCTGTTTGATTGCGTATCTCACGAGGACGGGGAAGAGGACGTAGAGCTCTTATGCCCTGTCTTCCAGGTACCGAAGCTTCGCACCCTGTACCTGGGATCACACCCCGAGTTCCCCATCGGTGCTGGCGGCTACTTCATCCGTGAATGGCAAGAGGACTTCATCATCGCTCACGTTCGCGAGGCAACCGCCGTCTCCGTGGCCGAATTCATTCGTGACAACCTCACATTCAATTCGTTTCGCTTGGCCGAGATACTGCTTGCGCGGGATGTTGTGTTCACAGAAGGATTCCATAGCGAGGCCACGGATCGATTGCGCGATTTGACGGACGACCTGCGCTACCTCCGCGTCGGAGAATCAGTTTCTTGAGCCAAAGAGTCGATATATAACTTGTAGGAGCGTATGTTACAGTACCCTTAACGGAGTGTTCAGCTTTGTCGAAGATTTCGATGGCGTGAGTAGTCTGGAACTCGTCTAAATACAAGAGCGCTACACCAACATCACGAAACCCGGTTTTGAGCTCAGCTGCGCTCTACAGTTCTCTCAGAGCTCTAGCCCGCTTTGAGAGCTGTCGGTGGTTCTGAACACTGGGAGAGTGATGAAAGACGAAAGAATAAAATTGCACTCACTGTCACGGGCCTACCCTCCCATGTTGCATAAACTCTCAGATCGGCTGATCGTACGCTCACAGTCGTACAAGTCTGGACCTCGCATCATCACCGTGCGTAGTCAACCGGAGCTCGCCAAAAGAGACATCGTGCACTAGGTTGCGACGAAGGCTGCAACCCCACCCGAGTGCAACAGCGAGTGCACACAATCATGAATCCAACCAGTTGTGTTTTACTTTTGTGTTAGTACGTATAGATGCTTCTACACGGGATGCGGGATGCGGGGGATGTGGAAATAAGGATAGATTATTTGAGTTCGGGGTGTGTAGGTACTCCTCCTTCCTGGCGCGCGCGTTCATTATCAGTGACGCTTTTTGTCGTTGTCGACCTCTACTTCCTTGCCGATGATCATGTTCCACAGGTCGGGGCCGTTATGTATCAGCACCTTCGAACCCGTCAGCGAGATGGTATAGGGAAACTAGGTGACGCACGAAGACGACTTCGACGGAGATGAGGGCAATGATGACGAGTTCCATACGGTGGCCCGAAGACTACGGGGAGGTTCAGATTTAGCGGAGTGAAGAGCTGGTGGGAGGACGGACCTCTGCGAGCATCTCGCGCAACGTCGTTTGGGTCTCGCTAGCGTAAGTGATCTTAGAGTTGAGCGCCGCTATACGTTGACGCATCTCCAGCGCATTCGATAGCGCTTTAAAGTACTCTAATAACGCCCCGTCAGCGTCAGCATTTGCCCCATCCATCCACATTACGACGGACGGACGCACCTTCAAGCACAGGCTCAGTCCAATAAAAATCCGGCGTATCGCCAAACGTCTCCCTCTTCAGATTCAAACTCTGCCGAAACTTCAGAAGTTCGCCAATCTTCACGATCAATTGCCGTCTTGAGAGTCCAGGTTTGCCTGTAAGAGCGAGAGTTTGTGGGAGAGTGGCGACGGAGGAGAGGTAGGTTTCGAGAGAGGATTCGAGCGCGGATAGGGCGGTGCTGCGCGCGAGGGCTTGGGAGAATGCGTAGCGCGCGGCGAAGGTGGATGCGGGGAGGGCGGCGCCGGAGGGTGGAGGGTGCGGGAGGGCGTCTGGGTCGTCGAGTGCTGGTTGCGTGCCGAGGATGATCAGGTCGCCTTGCAGACGCGTCGACCTAGAATAGAAGTCACTACACGTGCACGAAGAATTGGAATAGGACGTACTCGTGCGGGTCTGTAACGAACTCGAGCTCCTCGCGCTCCCATTCCACCAGTCGTCCGACCTCGACGCCGGGCCTCATCACTTCGCCCACGAACCTCTCCAGCTCGTCCCAGCTATCCATCCCCCATCCAACAATACTCCCATTATCAAACAAGAAAACCTCCGCACCATCGCCCTCCTGCGTCGCAGTACGCCATTTCGGGACCCAATACGCGTCCTCGAAAATGACAGCGGTCGGCGGAAGACTGCGCGCGAGGGCGGGCAGAACGAGTCGTTCGGCGGTCGTGAGCGTGAGCACTGAGCGGATGGACGAGCGCGTGGGCGATGGGTGCGAGCGGATGGGTAACGAGGCCGCCGCTTTCTTGCGCAGCGTCGTGTTCGTCGTCGTTTTGCTCTGCTTTGGGCTCGGGCCTGGCACTTCTGCGAGCGTCGACGCCAGGCGCAGACCGGCGCTTCGACAGAGGACACGCGACGAGGACGGACGCCCGAAGACGAACGCGCGGATGAGCGATGCCGACATGACGCGAAGTGGAAAGAGGGAAGCCGTAAAATGTTTGGTCCCCTGTTTGAGTTCGCGGTCGACGCTCGGACCTCGTAGACTTAGTTCTGCTCTGCCATCCAGTGAGTACGGTACAAGTATCATGACGTTATTACAGGGATAAGGCACTTGGCTAACCGACACGACATACGGGGGTAACCGCCTCGCCAGCCAAGGATGAGACTTCAGAGACAATGGGCAGATCGAATCAGGTTTTATCTTACGTTGTGAGGCCACCCCGAAGACCTCTCAAGCAAATAAAACACATGGTTTTGGTGCAATATGTACTTGCAGTCTGCGAACAATATCAGTATGAGCTCATCTCCCTTCCATCCCGTCCTGTATTACTCACTTGATATTTGCAGAAAGGTAGAAACCGGACGTTGGAGTCGCAGTGTGTACTGCGGACTCAGGGGCTGGGCCACGTATGAGCGACCTCGGACGTTGCGGGAGGCGGTCAGCCAGAGCTGCGATGGCGTCAAGGACTGCAGCCTGAGATGCCTGCATGTCGGCGTTGCCGAGAGCCGCGGTACGCTGCGGAATGTCGTCGACCTGGGATGCGAGAGCCGCGACGGCGTCGAGAAGTGGAGCCTGAGATGCGCGTAGATTGGCCTGCGTCACAGTGGCAGCAGAACGGTGCGCATGCGAGAGGTCGTCCACACGACCTCCGAGGGCCGCGATCGCCTCTAAAACGGTCTTTCGCAAGGATTCGACGTCGCGGATGAGAAGTAGACCCGCCCACAGCTAATACGCAATCAGCTACTTCGTCACTGCAGTTAGAAGGAGGATGTTCCCCACCGAAAGATCCCGCGTGCAGCGGTCGAGCTCGTCATTGCAGCTTCTGATGATGCTCTTGTGCTGGTTTGCGCGGAGAGCGTATGGACGTGACACCGGCTGAAGATCCTCCTGTAGTCGCTCCAAACACCTATATCTGTGTGAGGTCGAGATCTCTGCCTCGAAAAGCGAGTACGCACGTCTTGAATGCGCGCACGCGGAGAACAACAGCGAGCCGAGCGGACGGCGTGGTATCATCCACATTGGCGAGATCGTGTGCGATGGCAGCAATACGACTTAATAGTCGGCCATAGTCCGCCTTATTGCTCTGAATTGTCTGTAGCGAGGCGAGGCGTGAGCAGGGAATGAGAGGGCCACCAGCGAACGTGAGCTGACCTGTGCGAGTTGGACGAAGAACAACAACCCTCCCGAGACGCTCTTGAGCGGCGGAAAGGCGTCACTGGCGCTGTTAACTGCCTCGAAGGCCAGTGCTAGCGCAGCGCGAGCGTCGTCGAGCCCCTTCCCCATAATTTAGGGATATGGGACTCGACGAAAGAGCGGTTACAGGGACACGGGTGGTCGGGGGTATAGACAGTATCGGTTCAGATGGCACCATCCTGTGGCAGTTTAATAGCAGGGAGGAGCTGCCAGAGCGGGATTGCGGGCCTCGCGGGAAAGCAAGGCGCGCGGGAAATGTCGTTTCGGAAATGCCAGAGATTGGCCTGACGCGAATCCGGAATTAGAGGCAACATCCCTGCACAGAATTGTAGAGAGTCTACACAGCCAGATGGAAACGTTTGAAGCGCGCTTCAGCAATGTATTGGCCCATGGGCGTGCCACCCACGTCTAAGCCTGTGTCTTGCCCTAGGTTAGAGACAGCAGAAGCGTTTCCGTGGCCTGGGAACTCGAGCAGGGGCCCCGAGCCCGTTCAGAGAGCGTGCGCGCAAACAAATTAGGTCGGTTTGAGTATGGGCGCGGCGCCGGCGTGAGGAGCGGGAACAGAACTTAAGGCAAAAGCGGAGTTCAACATCACGAAATCCGGCCGAACCTTCGAGCCCCGTGCGGGGTTTATACGGAATCTATAAGTATCCGACCGGCTGTACGGCGTGGCAAGCCGTCAAAAGGTGCTGTAATGATTACACCGATTGCCAAGTCGAGACAATCCTTTCGCCTACATTGTAACGTACCTAGAATTATTCTATCCTGCGCATAACGCTGTATAACGTCGGTCGTAATAATTACCAAAGCATATGAGTGTCGCATAATCATCGCGCTGAATCATAACGCCTGTAAATACATGCGATAAGTGCCTAATTATTTCAGAATCATTGCCAGACCTTGTAGTTGCGTCGAAGCGTTACCGCCGTGCGTGTCTATGTCCGGCGCGGTTGCGCTCGGAGCGGATGCTGTCCGACTCTCTCCTCCGTCCTCACCTCTCCCCGAAGGGCCCAAACCGTCGCGCCGCAACAAGCGCCCTCAACGCGCTAGGACTGCGGGCATCCTACGAAGGTATGTGTTTCTAGTATTCTAGTCTACCCTCTGCAAGTCTTCGAGTGTCGGTCGCGCGTCACGGTGTCGAGCGGGGCGCTCTTCAGAGGATCTATGCCCGTACTAGGGTCGGCCGCCAGGCGCGTACGCTCCTCTTGGGCGTGTGCGTCGACGCGAGCCTCGTGCGCTCTTCCCGCAACTTTGCCATTAAGCAGGTTGCTTAATGGCAAATTCTCTGCTGCAATTTGCGTCAACTTCGTCGTGCTGACGCTCTTGCAGGTTGTGGTCGCCGCCGCTGCACGGCGCCCTGCCCGTCCGTGTACCGTGCGCGCTCAGCCCTGCAGCAGGACATCCCAAGAAGGTATGCTGTTCCATTACTATACTCTGCGGTGCCTGGCTGTCGACAGCTCACTCAGCTCTCGAAACGTTGCGTCCGGCGTAGCCATGCATCTAAGCGTGGAGGCGCTCTGCCTAGGACCCGGGGTCTTAGGCAGGCGCGTATACCATCCGTGGTATGCGCGTGGGCGTGACGATGTCGCGGGCTGGGCAGCGGGCGCCTGTCAAGTGCACCCGCGCTTTTGCCAGTAAGCACTGTGCTTAATGGCAAAGTTTTCGGGTGCTGTTTGTGTTCGCACTGACGCCTCTTCGCGCGCAGGATATTACGGCCACAATACACAGCGCCCGCATTCCGTTCAAGGTGTCTCATAGGTAAGTCGGCACAGACTGTGTTCCGCTTCCCGTCGCACCCCTCGTCGTCGTCACGCCCATCGTCCTCCAGTCCACCCGTCCGACTCGCACCATACTCTCTACTCGACCGTTTGGCTCGGGTTCACCGCCCGGGTGTCGCGACAGCCCACCCAACAGCACGTCGACCGGCGGACAATGTCCTGCTGGAAGGGCTGGCGATGCCTGCGCCGATCCCGTTCGCATCCGTGCGTGTTATGTCAGTGTTCGAGGGTCGTGCAGCGCTTGCTTTCGTCGCCCTGGCGGACCGTCCGTGCAACGTGTACGCTGCTGCTGACGTTTGTGCTGTGCAGGAGCGTACGTGCCGCCATGTTCTGGCTGGCGCGCACAACATGTCATGGTGTGCGCCTCACGTCCCGCACCACTTTACCCGCCCTTCTTCCACCCATCCCGTTCACACAGCATCCCCACCCGTCCTTCAAATACACTTCCTATGCTCAGTTCGTCATCGGTGGCCATCGTATCGGCGCATGTTGCGAGTCAGAACGAGGCCACTATTGTCGTTTCGCGAGCATTGCTTGGTGACATGGAGGGCGGACGCGCATGTACAGATGATCTGCTAGTCGCAGTAATCTAGATCGCTATCGTCGTCTTCCATCGCGAGATCGTCGACGTTGTCCTGCCCGTCCTCCTCACCTGAGTCGCACAGGAGATCATCCTCCTCCTCTTCGCCCTCTTCCTCGCTTCCTTCATCTTCTCCCTCGTCATCTTCGTCCTCGTCCTCGTCTGGAGCAGGCTCATCGTGCTCGTGAACCTGCTCCTCCGTCTCTGCGCCTTGAGTCTCGTCTTCTTCGAGCATCGTCGCATCGTCTCCCGAGCGTCGTTCCGGCTCGCCTGCTGGAGTCCTCTGTGCTTGTGGCTCTTCCGCAACGCGGGCCGTCGCATGCCCAATGCCACCGCCGCGCATACGCATGAAGAGATCGCGATCCGACCACCTGTACGCGCATCAGCGTGGATTCCCCGAACTTCCGTGGAACACACCTCATTACATAGTACCAGCGCCAGTCCGCCTCCCCCACGCCCATAAACCGTTCGCCTTCCTTTCCGTGCGCAAACGCAGGGACGATATGGCATGCGCGCAGAACGAGCTCGGGGTCGACAAACCCGTACTCGTTTGCTGTGTCCCATCCGAGACGCGTGAGGCGCGGGCGGTCCGCCGTGCTTGGGCTTTCCATGTCGCGCCCGAACCAACGGATATGCAAGAACCGCATCAGGCGAGGTTTCCGTGCGCCTACGGTTCCCGGGACCGTGTACAAGACATTGACGTGGTAGATACCGAGGACACGAGCGTACCAGTACGGGTGGCCGTCCGAGTCGTCCTCGAGGGCGCGCAGCATGATGTCCACGCGGTCATTACCAACATGGATTGTGTCCTCGCCATGCCGCACGTCGTACGTGGTGTAGTGAATGCTCGCGGTCTTGTGTGAGTACATGCGATTCTGAATGATATTGACTGTAAGCCGTTCCGCGGTTGTGTGCGCAGCTTCATCGCCGTCGTAGTCACGTTTCTGAAGTCGATTGAGGAGATGGTCCCGCAGGCGGTTTGAGAAGTCCTGCTCAGTGTCAGTGCGCTAAGTATTTACAGATCGGTGAGTGCACGCGAACCTTTGCCCGAGGATGGCCTGCCTGATCATCCACCCAATCAGCTATGTCAATGTACTCGCGCTGGCGTGCGGAGACATCTGCACGCTTTGCAGAAGCTGGCAGCAGAGCTGCACCTTCGTCAACGCCCCGCAGGACAGGTGCACAGCGTGCCGGCTCCATCGCGAGGAAGATCTCGCGGTTAGCAGCCTGTATGCGCTCCATCCGACTGATCTGCTTCCCAGCATTACGCTTATTCGAGCGATGATACAGCTGCTTGAGCTGGGGATGTGCATTTTCGACCTGAGGACTTATGTTCGTAGCGGCACAGTCGCAGTAAAGCAATACTACGCACCAGCAGTGAGGAGTAGGCATCACTTGAGCCGCACTCACGAATAAACGGGGTGTAGTCGCCCAGGGAGTGCAGTTTGACTGTGTTGATGTTGAGTCCCTTCTCTTTAGGCGCCTTTTCGACTGGAGCGGACGATCCAGAAGTATCAGCGGCCGTGTTAGCTCGAGCCTCACGTCGCGCGCGCGCTCGCTGCTCGCGCGGCAGCTCCACCGTGCGGAACTCCGGGCAGAGCTCACTCGAGAAGCTTCGCATTTGCGCGCCGAGTGTGATTGTTGTCTCTTCAAGTGACTTCAGGGTGTCTTCAGTCTGTAACCTGAGCTTGGCAAGAGCGTGCCACTCTGCAAAGGTATAGAGAATGTTCATGACCGTGGTGTTGAATGGCTCGGGGAGAAGGTTTTCGAATGCGGGGATCGAGCACTGGGAGTCATAAGTGGGAGCTAGAGCTTTTAACATATATACTCACCTGCAGGATGTCCTCGAAATTGTGCGCAGCTAGTTGCTTGAGCTCGGAGACATTATTTGAAAAGCGCCGAATTGAGAAACGCCCGAAGATTGGAATCTGTCGGAAACTGGGCCAGATGAGCTCCCAGCGCACGGTAATGCTAAGCTTGCGTACCGCGAGTCCAGTTCTTCCAGTAGGTGCGGATCGACGGCATAGAGGATCCGCAGGAGATGGATAAGCAGTGACTTCCAAACCCCTAGCTCAAACTCGTGCAAGAGGTCCGGTGCGAAGAGGCAGAATATAGAAAACGATGGGTCGAGATCTTTCAGAGCGTTGAAGGCATTCTATGGCTTATAAGCATATGTCATGTGCTGCAGTGCATCAAGTCGTACCTCTGTTGGGACCCACGACCATTCCTGCAATCGCATCTCGACGATCTTCCCGGCAAGGGCGCATGTACCCTTGAGGATCCACCCGCGCACCTTCGAGACCGTTGATCTCCAAAACCCATCATGCTTTCGAGCATCGATGGTGCGCGTATTTCTATCCTCCGGCGTCCCGAGCTGATGAATATTCGTCTTCTTTACGTGGCACCGGGGGCACGGAAGCGCTCCGTTGTCGCGCAAGGTAGCCATAAGCATCCTGGTGTCCCTGGTGAGCATTAGAGACGTGACAGAGGCAGTACGGACTTCTCTGGGTAGTCCGCAGTGTATGTATAAAACCGCGGAAAGAAGCGCCTCGCAACGCCGTCTTGACAGGTGACGACGAAGCCCTCCTTATATGCGCGGCAGAAGTCCTTGTCGAGAATTTGCTTCCAGCATCCATGCATGAGGTCTCGCCGTATTTGCGTCAGAATCTTCTTCTTGACGGACTTCTTCACGTTCATCGCCTTGATCTCATCGTGTACAGCGTCAGGGATCTACGCAAACCTCAGATGTGCAGAATATAAGAGTTACGATACGTACCTTAGGAAATGATGCAAAGTGGTGCATCGCATGGGCGTCGCGACGTGTCCGCACGTAGTTGCTCTGGTTGCCGATGCCCATTAGTCCCGGCCAGGCGCTCGCAGTGCCGAATTGCGCGAGATGGGTTGCGTCCGAACCGGGCATAAGGTAGATAACACGTCGCTCCAATGTATCCTCCGGTTCGCGGGGTAAGCGCTGTACTTGATTGTACAATCGTTCGGCCCGCGGCGAGTGGAAGACTTCGCCGGCGGTCCGAGATGCGTTTCCAGCATTATCTTGATGCATAAGTGCGGAGGGAGTCCAGTTCCAGTGCGTCTCTACTGTAGGGTCTGTCGCCAGGATGTGCTCAAGGAGCGGTATGAGAGGGCGGCGTTGAAACCCCGGGATGTCGACAGGCCGCGCTTCAATGCCACGTCCTCCGGGAACATCTATGCGGATGCTCTCTGATAGCCATCCATCGCCAAAGCTGCCCAAATCCGAGGCCAGTGCGTCGTCAAGGTTGGACCAGTTGATGTCACGCAGATCGTCTAGGACAAAGCCAGGCTGGAGGAGGACATCTAGAAGAGAGGAGCGACTGTCGCAAGTCTTTGTCGTGCCGTCGTTCCAGAACCAGTGATTGAACAAGGCTGTGCTGCGGTTCGGATAGGGATGCCATGAGGGAGCTGAGCGTGCACTCGGTTGAATGGGAGCAGGTGGAGGAGCGGGCCCAGCGTGAACGGGGTCATGAACAGGCTCGGTGCGAAACACGCGAAAGAGGCCAAAGGCATTGGCGACTGTCTTGACAGGCTCAAAGACGCGTTCCACGACCTGTTCAACAACGCGTTGCACGCGCGCAGCCACCGTTTCGACACGCGGCAGCGGTTCCGGTGCAAGATCACGAAACTTGGCCGGAACACGGTGCTGTGTCCGCCGACGTCGAGCTGGTTCTTCGGGGAGAACAGCCTGACGTGCCGGTTCTGAAGGCACGTCAACAGCAATAGGCTCGACGGTGCCAGCATCGCTGTCCATGTCAAAAGCGTCGATCTGCGACGTAATGCAAACATCAGGGCTCGACAAGTGCAAACTGCGGTTTACTAACGTGCATATCCACGTTGTGAGCCGCCGTATCTGCCAGTACGCCTTCAGCGTCTGCAGAACTCGAAGGTTCACTAGCGTGCGAAGTTGATGCCAGCGATCGAGCGCGTTTGGCTGAGGAGCGGCCGGTCTGTGCTCGTCGTGCAAACATTGCTTTAAGCTTCTCCTGCCACTGAGGACAGTCACGTCGATGTGCCATCATCGGCGCGCGCTCAAAGCGCTTGCCGCAGGCGCACTCTTCGCGCATTCTGCTGCTGCAGTAAGACGACAGGAGCAAAACGCGTCAACGGCATACACCGGCAGCGCGTCGTGACTTGGACTTGCTCTCCCAAGTCCGTCTCCGGATCAGCATGGTTACGCGTCATCGCCCTCACGTGCAGCGCGCCCAACTCGCGGAAGACTCAACCGCCGTTAGCCGCTCCTGGCTCGTATAAAAGGGCTGCGCGAGGGCGTGCACAGCCCCCCTCCGTCCGTTGGCTGGTCGCTCGCTCGCTTGCCTCGCTCCCTCGTCGTCCATGACACCCCCTGGCTCGTCCTCATCCTCGCCGGCGCCAGCGCGTCCTCCACCCCTCAAGCGCGTTGCTCCTGACACCACTGCTGGTGGTCGACGCAAGCGACGGTGCGCCTTGTCTATCAGCCCACCGCGCCGGTCCGCGCGAGGTCGTTGCTAACGTCGACCAGTGCCGTCGACACTACGCCGGACCCACTTGCCTTCTGGGAAGAATTTGGACGCATCTTTGGTCGGCAGCACAACTTCTTTGACGCGTGTGGGACGATTATGGAGCGCGGTATGGAGCTCGCGTACGACGTTGAAGACGCCGAGGACGCGGGTACCCACTTGGAGCTCAGTGGCCCGTACGTACCTCTATCAGCTACCTTGTGTGTTACAGGCACTGATCAGCCTGTGTAGTGACCGCCGCATCTTGGAGTCGTGGCGCGCCCTGTCCGCCGTCTTGGAGAAGAAGGCTCCTGATGCGGTTACGGACGCCCAGCTCGCGAGCAAGATTGCGGACAGGGTACGTAGACTCATGCTTTGCTGCTTTGTACTCGCTAATATTGCTTAGATTGACAAGGGTGTCAGTGCAGCGAAGACTGCCGATACTCACAGCATGAAGACACAAGTACCGGTACTCCTCGCAAAGCTTTACGGCACGCTCGACCCACCTATCTTTCCGAACGAGAAGAAAGGGCGCGGATATGACCACAAGGTGACGGCAAAGCTGCTTTGTCCTGTCACGATGCAGTTCACTGAGGAGTATGTCCTGCTCGTGAATCCACCGAGATAGCAACTGACATTCATCTAGAAACCGTCTTTCTCTCTTTGGCCGCACTGTCAAGGTGCCTGGCGACGTCTTCCCCCGCTTCCTGTACAAGAACATGGACTTCTTCGACCAGGACAAGGCCGTTGTCGAGGCCTTCCTCAACAGCACACCGTGGGACGGCTTCCTTCGCCATGAGATCCTCATTATGGTGTGTCCGGTCCGCGTTGGTGCATTCTCATGCTCATAAAACTGTAGTTCTTCAAGCTTATATTCATCAGCCCGTCATCCGCGGACAAGGATAGCGAGGAGCACTCGACTGCGACGCGGAAGGGCAACGCGGCGCTTGGGAACATGACCCAGGTTTCTGTGGGCTCAATCGCATACACTGCTTCATTTGTACGTTGCCTAACTTATTTTCATGTTTGCTGTACTAACGAGCAACCCAGCTTCGGTTTGCCCTCTACGAGGGGGAGCGGTTCACCCGTACGGACGTCAACGCGGACGTTGCGGGTTTCTATAGCTCGCTCTACTCGCTCCTTACGGACCCAACGTGGGAAGACGAGGTGCAGGACCTTCTGAAGTGTTGGAACCGCCGTGTGTTCCCAAACGCTGGTCGCGAGAACGTGCTCTCGGCCGATAGCACCATGAACTTCTTCAACAAAGCCGCTGCTGCTCGCACCGCCGCCTAAAATGTCTCACCTTTACACCTAGACTCGCATAATGTATATATGGTCACCTTCTTGTCTGTATTTTGGTCGTTGGCTGTAAGCCATCTGGTCAAGTTCCGGTTTTAGTACAATTATGACTTATTGCTCGCTGTGCGTAAGATTGGAGACCTGGAGGTGTGTTCACAACAATCCAAAGAACTTAATCCTTGATAATCTAGTCTTAATTTCGAAGGCTTGCCTCTCGGTGAGCCTCGAGGTGGAGAGCTATTTAGTTCCGAGATGGTTGGGTCGGACTTTGAACATCACTTGCTCTCAACCCTCATCGAGGCCTCATCCCCGGCGGTCACGCTTGTCCGCACCTACGCTCGTACCGCTCATCATGCGCGACCTCAGCATCCTCAGGACTGGCTAAGTGCGTGTTTGATGCGCTCCTCTTTTCACACAGTGTGCTCACCATCTGTCCGCGCGCGCTCCCCCTCCACGCACCAGTCCTATCCGCAAGTACTGTGCCCCATACGTCCACTCGCGATACGCATACCCTGTCAAGGTGGTCGCGCATCCCATGGTTACAAAAGCCGGTACGTGTGCCAATGCGTTGTTTTTTTCTTTCGCCGCGCTAACGCACATCGTCCATCGCAGCTACGACGACGACCCGACCTCCGGTTGGCGGGTCTAGGATTCCAACAGCAGTAAGCCTCTCGTTTCTCGCCCATGTGTACGTGCCGCTTACATCTCCTATTCAGCCGAAGAAGCGCGTTCTGCGCGTCGTTGACCTCCTAACGACTCGGCGCACTCCATCTCGTTCGGCCCCTCGCTCACGGTGTGCACAACCCTTTCTTGCCGTATGCAACTCGTCGTGCAGGCGCATTCTGACCCGCATGCGCAACTTCCTCAGCCTGCAGACTGACAATGTGCGTTTGTGATGCGTCGTTTAACCCAGCACTGACCGTGGTCCGCGCCCGCTCAGCATCTTCCCCGCAACAGGCGTTTGGTAAGCACAGCATCAATGTACTATCCGCGTCGACTTGGTAAACTAACACCTGGCCTAGGTAGTCACATCTGATAGTTACGATAGCTGGTGCGGATGTCGTTACGTTTTTTCTCTCGTCGCGCTCACGCCTTCCATTCCAGCTACCTCAGGTCCAACTCCTTTGGCTCCCGATGCCCCTCGTATATGGTATGCAGAACCCTCTACTCATGCAGCCGTGTTCCTGGGCTGACCCCGCCTCGTAGCCTGCCCTCCAGCTTCCGTATTCTCATATGGTACGTTGTGTCCCGCTTACAGGAATCACTTGCTGACGCATCGCTTTAGCCGTGTGCAGCAACTCCCTACTCCGGCGTACATGGTACGCGTCTCTTTCTGTTCTCGATAAGTTCCTTACTCACGCTTCAAGTAGTGCATCACCACCCCGCCCACCGGATTGCGCTAACGGGTATCCACAGGACAGGCACCACGTGCGGCGCGGCGCGAGGTCGCTGCCCCCACCACCTTGCGCCTGCGAAGACAAAGGTCAGTAGCACATACGTCGGTGGACGGGAGTGCTCACCTTGGTTACAGTGTCCCAGCCGAGCGCCACGCAGCCAGCGCGGATGTAGATTACATCGCGCGCGTCCGCACCGCCGCCGCACTGCGCCATATGTGGGCCGCTGCCGCTGTGCGGATTGGTAGCGGCGCGCCGTGCGAGCCGTGCAGCGTACCGTTATCCCCTATGTAACGATTGGTAGTCGGATTCAGAATATAGGATGCTTTTACCGTATTCCTCGTGACCGCCCATACCTATAAAGTAAAATACTTGTACTGGCATTGGTGCTTGCATGTGCTTGCATCGCAGTCGAATCGTCTGGGGCCTTCCCGTGGTGTACAATATTTGGTCCTGTTATAGTCCATGGTAAGGAGTGCAAGCATCCCACGGGTTACCAACCAGAAGCAGGATTGTACGGCCTTGGGAATAAGGATAAGGCTGACGGCCATTGGAGAGTTCAGTAATGAATCGAGACCTTACGAGCTGCATCATCCTTACGGGACATTACGATCACCGGCAATCATTGCACCGCTTGGCAACGATTAGATCGGCTTGGTAAACCGCGACCGATTGGCATAAGGCCTTATGTGAACACCGATAACAATTACGGTACTTATATCGATTTGGAGGCATATAATTTCTCACAAGATGTTCTGAGAACCGGCCGGTTTTCCTGATGTGGAGAACTACAATTGCAAGACTTGCAGATACAAAGGCTGCTCAAGGTGCCGGACCTGACACCGGCCGGAATTGCACATGAGACGGCCCTCTCAAAGAGATAGGCATCGAGAGACGGGTCTATATAGAGTAGCCAGTAGCTCTCGTGGTCATGAGAGTCGATGCTGCACAAGGGAGAGGTCAGGGAAGGGATCGGACCCAGTAAGGAAAGTGCAATTGAGCCAAGCGGTTGGCGCCCGGACGCAGATCTTAGGCTACGGAAGCAAACGTGGAAATCCCATTGGCACGGGCAAAATCGGAACATCGGGTAAAAACGCGTGGCCCGTTTCCAACACCCCCCCCCCCCCCCCCCCCCCCCCCCCCCCACCTAGAAACAACAACCTCCGGAGTCGGTGATTTCCTCTGGAGGATACAGCATGTTCGGGAGTTCTGTACTAACAACATCCAATCATTACAACCTTTCTCTGTTTTGAGTCCAAGCCCTTCCGACAGTTACTGAGTCGTTCGAAATGCAGTACAGTTACTTGTATAGTTCTGACCGGGACGGTACCTCACATTCTTTGGGAAAGCCTGAAGTTCTGTTATGTTCTATGCCTGCTCGGCCCTGTCCAGCTCAGCTAATCCTTCCGCACAAGGTTCCGCGCATCTGGCGCTCCCAATGGACTCGTACAGGCGCTGTGCTTCCAGCAGCAATTGCCGCGCCTGTGCCAACTGGCCCTGGTCCCGATGTACGTAAGATCTGAATTGCAAGACATTTGCAATACCCAAAGTGTCGCCTTGTTTCTTGCCGATGTCGTACGCCACTTGCAGGTGTTCCAGTGCAGCATCGAAGCGCCTTTGGCATCGATATACATCACCAAGCGAGCAACTGCAGCTCGCAATGTCGCCCATCGAGCCCAGAGAGGTGTAAAACTGTAGCGCAGACTCTAGGTGCGTCTCTGCTGCTTGATAGTCCCCTCGCATACGGTAGATGTCGCCCAGCATCTCCTGGCAGAACGCCACGGGGGCTGGTTCATCCAATCGAAGGAACACTTCCCGCACAGAAGTGAAGAGGGCGGCCGCATCGTCATAGTTTTGCTGCTCGTAGAATACCAATGCAAGGTCCCTATCGCAATATGCCACGTCGAGCTGTATATCAAGCTCGTAGAAGGTCTCGCGCGCGGCGGAAAGAGATGCAATCGCTTCGGCATAATTGCCCTTCAGTCGATGGATATTTCCCATCTGAAGATCACAGTCTGCGGCATCAGAACGATGGCCAAAGGATCGATATAGGGATCGAGCGCGAGTCACTGCCTCCAGACTGAGATCGTATGCGTCACGACGCCAGTGAATGTCGGCGAGTATCCAGAGAGAGGACGCGAGATACTTCGGCAGGTGTTCGATATGCGGTATGAGGGCCGTAAGCAATCTCTCATTCGGAACATGGTGCAAGGAGAAGCGGGAGACCGCGTTCACGGCATCTATGAGGTCTGTAGATGACTGCTCGTTGAAGTGTTGAATTTCCGACGAAAGAAGAGCATCGAGATTGCTCAACTCCGGCAGAATCCTGTCGCGAGCAGCAGGAAATTGCGAGCCGATTTTCCAAGGGGCCTGCTTGGCGATCTCGTAGTAGATTTGGAGAAGAGATGCACAATGATCATCCCGAGGTCGGTGCTTCTCCAGTACGTAGAGCCGGATAGGGCTCAGCATTCGAATCGTGTCGTCTTCCGTCACGTAGACGAGCGCTAGACCCTGGATGACGTCGAGTATGCCATCGAGATCCCGAAAGCCGCAGAGCCGTTCGAGTTTTTTCCGCACAGGCAGTCGCATGCCATCGGGAAGCTGAGCACATAAAGAAAGAAGCTGTAAAGGCGCCGGATCCTCTGATGGGAGGTACGCGATGGATAATTGGATAGAGGCGTCGACGTTGTCGAGGCGACCATTCGGCTTTGTGGACAAGATACTCGTGTGGGAAGATTTCCACCGCGTATCGAGGTCCCGTAGCTTCTTCCCGCGTGCGACGAGCCGTGCCAACAATGTCACAGCCAACGGCATGTAGTCCACTGCTTTAAGAAGCGCATCGCGGACGAGCCGATCAGAAGCGGGAGCGTGGCCAGCAATGTCCGTAAATGTTGCCAGCGCTGCCTCGGAAGTGAGGGTAGGAAGGGAGACCGCATTGCGGTTCGCCCATTCGACGTCGGGTGGGAGGTCTGCCCCGCGGCATGTGATGATAAGAGTCAAGGACCTAACTCTGTCGAGCTTTGACAGTACATCTTCCGTCGCGCTCCGCTGCTTGGCATTGGCAGAGTTCCAGATAGTCTCGAGGTTGTCGAGAACGAGTAAGGTCCGATCGTGGGAGCGGAAATGCTGGAGAAGAGAAGCGAGAGGATCGCTTGTCGCTGCCAGGCGGAACGTCGTGAGCATGCCGGTCACGAGGTCGTCAATCCCAGCGGCAGCTTCCGCAGTGACGAAGAAGCGGCGATCACGGAAACTCTGAGCAACGTTGACGTGCTGCACAACAGCTTTGGCGACGGTAGTCTTTCCCAAGCCTCCCGCACCCATAATAGCGAGTCGAATGGGACGGGAGTGATCGATCGCGAAGTCGACCAGGCTGCGCACTTCCTCGTCCCGCCCGTGTAGGATCCTTGGACTCGCCGGCAGTTCAGAGGAGTAGTTCACGTTGCTGGACTGTGGTTAGAAGACAGCTAACAGATCTGCATTGTCCATACCCCTTGCCCACAATTTGGGCATCTCGGAGCTCTTGCACCGCATTATCCATGTTGACTAGCAGCGTCGTCTGTATCTCGTCAGTAATTCCTGGAAGCGGTGCGGATGAGACAGACATTGAAGACCGTTTGCGCATGATCGAGCGTTGCATCCGCTTCGGCGAGAGCAGCATTCACTGCGCCGGGCGCTGCGAATCTCTTGACCCGCCGCGTTGCCTTCAGGATTTCGAGCCGCACGATGATCGACTGAACGGCACTGAGGGACAGTCAGCAATAATCGAGTTGAACTAGGGTTAAAATACAGTACCGGAAAAACGTCTCAATCGCTTCAGCAGTCTCTTGTCCAGAATTGATCTTCCGTCCGCCGGGCTTCGCTACGATTTTGACGAAGTCGTCGATCTTGGACATGAGAGCTCCGACGCTATCGTCTATCTGGCGATATGACTGGATAGATCTAAGCGTAAGAGCGAGGGCAAGGTGGCCGAAATGAGACTGACCTCAATGTGCTCATGGAATTGGAGAACGGTTTGAGCGACGGCCTTGTACGGAAAGGGTAAGCCGTCTGTCATATTTGTCATGGTTTGAAGAGCGGTCTTGAAGACCTGATCGATGACCCTAGACGTCGAGATTTCATTCCTAGGGCGGTGGATCAGCTAGAAAGTTCCAAGCAAAATAGCATTCGTGAGCGTACTGCAAGAATGCCTGATAGAAGCAGTCGATCAGGCAAATACTAATTCAAGGTGAATAATACGTACCGCACTCTGAACTGCGGTGGGGGCCATGGTCCCGCTATACACGAGCTGGCTCTGCCCTTTTTCAATCTTTGACGAGATAAGAAGAGGATTCACGGAGCGATCGCATGGGTACGCACGCGCAGGAGCGCTTTGACGGCTTTGAGCGATGCGAGATAGTCGTCAAGACTTGTCGTGGATTGGGCGGGCGATGGAGAGGGAGAGGGGGGTCGAGAGAATGTACGTGACGCCCAATTTCCCAGTCTCTCGCGCTTGCGAGGTTTCTTTTCGACGAAATGGAGTTCCGCGCAGCACGAGGAAAGCAGTCTGAGTTGGTCCATGAGAGCTCGGTCAGAGCGCGCAAGGCACGAGGCGCACCTTCCGATCTCGTCAACGGCCACGGCGGCGAAAGGTTCCAGCAACTCGAGGCTACGTCCGGCGCATGCGCTCTCCACTGCCTCCGCTATCGATAAGGCATGCGCAGATATCTGTTCGGGAGTGGGGTCGCGCTTGCTCTTCAGATCCTGAACAAGTGTTATCATTCGTAAGATATTCTATACACGAGGATTTTTCTCACGTTAACTTTCTTGGAGATAATATTGGCGTGGTTGCGAAGCTCAACAACGTTCGAGGGGTATTGGTAAGTCGCGGACAGCGGGGCGGGGCTGAGCGTAGGAGCGGCCATCTCGACAGGACGAAGGCAACCGGCGGGCAACAGGGCCGAGTTCGGAAGGCAGACGATGGAACCTGTTGAGAACACGCTGTGGCGGCGCGGCATGAATGTCAAGTGCGCATGTCAGAACGTGTAGCGCTGCCAAAGTGGCCGAAGAAGTACCGCCAACTGCCTCGGTAGCAACTTCGGGTGGGGCTTGGGTTTGAAGAGCGGTACATGCGGGATCGTGAGTTCACGACACGGAGATTAGGGACCCAATGCAGCACGCTGTGGAATTCCTGGGCTGTTCCAGCTTGATTGCGCGCCACTGGCGGACGTAACAAGAACCGTGACAGTAGACGCCAGCCAGACCGCGCCACAGCCAAGGAGAGGCACAATCCGTACAGAGCCGAGATACGAAGCACGGGCAGAAATGCGCCCAACATCCGTCGTTCGTGCGCGAGGTGTCCGTATTTTGTGGACTGTATCACTAGGAGTGCGTCACAATCTGGCAGAACAATTGCATGCGCGAACAGCCGGAGCATGTGACCGTAGACGTTAGCGGTGGCAGGCCACAAAGGGGGGAAGGCGGTCCGGGAGTTCTTCATGAGCAGATTGTCCTTGAGCTGGAGGGATGCCGCGGTGGGGAAGCCGTGTGGCGGTTTCGCTCGCTCCAGACATACGAAGCCAGAGTACACGAAGTGCCCACGAATAGGTCGTTTGGGATACGCGGCGCGGTCGCGACGGTTACAAAGCGGCCGAAGCATTCCACATTTCCGCGGGGCGTTTGGGTAGATATGAACGCGTCGCAAAAACCGAGGTCATGCCAGAAACTGTACAGCAGGCGGTCTCCCATTGCCAAGGATTACTTTAGAGAGCGGAAGGAAACCGTGAGCAAGCCGTTCAAACTCCGTGTCGTTCTTGTCCTTTCAATCCCTCACCGCGCGATCTTTGCCCGATAGCACCGTCGCTCGCCCTCGCAGAAGGTGTTCTTGCGTCACCGCGCCCAACGTCCGTGCACAGCGACGGCGCAATGGAACGCTTCAGCCCGCACGACGTCATCTCACCCAACCCGTTGCACAATATTTCTCTTCTTGGCCTCGCGCGAGCACGGGAACCTATTCCATAGTGCCGCGAAAGTGCGCCGCCTCGAGAGCTCAACGGGAAGTACATGCAGCTTTGCTCGAGGAGCGTATCACGGGCGCGCGCTCGCTCGACGAGCTCGGTGGCTCGCGTTGCAACGCACGTCCGCTGCTCGCAAAACATCCCACGCTCAGTAGCGACGGGCGGGTCCTCGTTGGCATCTCCTGTGCCTCTGCGTATTCACTCTTGTACGCTGGCAGACTGGGTATGGATATCGGCCTGTACGACGATGTCCAGCTGGCAGTCGTGACGCACCTGAGCACTGGCAGCTACACTCAACGTGGTTGTACCAGACGTTATCCTCCGCCGTATCTCTCTCACTGCAGCCGAATCCATCGTCGCATAGCGATAAAGCTGTGTAAAGGCCTCACCGACAGGGTACTAGTAGCACTTGGCTATCGGGCTATCGAACTGCGCTGATCCCTCTACCAGGGCATGCGACATCCGTACCTCCTAACCTTGCGTCCTCTGCGTCTGAACTGCGTCTTGCGAGCACCTCTAGCGACGGTTCTATTCGTAAATGCAACGCCGCCAATGAACTGCTTGTGGTCATTTGAACATCTGGTCAAGATAACCTCGCTGTTTGCTTGCCGACCCGCTCCAACTTTGCCACTGGTTCTGATGATGGTGATGTCCGCTTATGGCGCTTAGACGAATGCGTCGCGAGTGTGGTCTATACGGTCATTCCGATTTTGGTCATCGCCCTCGTCGTCTATCCACCGAGTTACGCGCAGTTTACCAGAGAGGTAGAGTATGGGTGTTATTAGATTCATCGCGCGGCAACTTGAAGTACATCGTCGCCCGAGCACACCACTTGACGTCGTCGTTTGTAACGTCACCAGGAGACCTTCTAGCGCAGTTCTTCGCTGACCCATGGGGATAAGAGGCGAATGTCTTCATGTGCAGCGTCCATCTCACCCTCGGTGATCGTGTGGTCATCTCCCTTTAGACCGACGGTGCCTCTCGGCTCGTGCACTACGACTGTATCTAATCTTGGCCGCACCCATGCTCCAAGTCTCGTCGAACAACACAAGTTAGCGTGCCACCCGCCTTTAGCGGTCTCTGTTCGTAATCTCGCGACAGTATCGATTCGCAGGAGCTCCCACGACTGCTGCACGCGACTGAACGCTGAGCGATGAGGCTTGCTCGTGGATTTTCACTTCTCTTCCAGGACAGCATTTGGACGTTGTCACCGCTTGCACGTATGCCCACAACGAAAGAAACGGAGATCCGTTATGTCTCCTGTCAGCTCAGAGACCCGATCTGTCGCTGGAGCGTCGGACGGTGCTGCTGCACATATGAAGTATCATACGCGTAACATGCAATCTTGACCCGGACCTTCAACTCACATGCGAGGCGTCGTCTTCAAAATCGGTATTGCCCAAGTCCGCAAGCTGTGGAGTACCGCGGAGTGTACTGGGACAATATCTCACGGTGTAGTAGCTGTGGCGCTCGGAAAGCTCGGACACATACCCTCGAATCTTGTACTGTCAGTCAGGGTCGAATACTTCCGACCGTCTCATCTCGACTGAATTCGCGCCCGACCTAGCTTCCGACTGCTGCTTACGCCGTGGGAATGGCGGTAAGGAGTGAAAGTGGCGACAACGGAGACAACCTTCATGCTTATACGTGCTAGGGTCGAGTCGACGCGGAGCGGACAGTCGCAGCAAATCATATGGCCTTCGACGCGGCCCGCTCCCAATTTGACGTCGATATGCACGCTGCACGCGGGGAGGTACAAGAAGTCAAGCAGTGCCAAGCCTGAAGAGTCGTCTTGCAGACAACGTCTCGCCTTCATTGCTTCCCGACGTTCCCAGAGGCGCAGACCTAGCGACTATTGGATTCGGACATCTCGCCGTTGTCGCGCAGGCAGCTCGATGCACAGGAAGGAAACAAGTTTGATGTCGGCAGAGAAAATAGTCGTAGGAGGAACCATTCTCGTTCACACGCACGACGCGTTCCAGTATCGTACAGCGCACGGCGTGGAATAGAATACCTTTGCCACGGCTCGCGCGTGAACTGCCAATTCGGACAGATGGCGAAAGAATGAGAGAGCGCGCGCAAGAAAGACGTACGGTCCGTCATCGCCGAACGCTCTTGGATTGCGTAGGACATGTCATTCTTCACTAAGGCGCGTCGTCAGCAATTGCCACCTTCCGACACGGGGTGAATGGGTCGCCGTACCTTCGCAATCTCTGGGCGGATCCGAATGAAGTCCTCGTTCTGGCTCCACCCCGTCGTGCTCGTCGCCCAGACGCGCCTTGTAACAGTCAGTCAAGATAGAATCGCCGTCGACGCCTACACTAGTGGCATTAGCAGCGGCCAGAGGGGATATATGGTACAAACGTGGATAGTCTGCGGGCCAGTCTCCATCTAGCGACTCTGCGACAGCGCGCGGAAGGCAAACTTGTCAGGTGCAAATTCGCTGGTCGTCTTGTTCCCGCGCGGGGCCACACTTGTTGACTTCGGCAAGCCTGCAAGACGAGCGGATAAGAACGGGAACCCGTGGAATGAGGAAAGAGCGCGTACTCTAAGTCCTTGAACGCGAGGATGGATTAAAGCGCAAAAGCGTAGGATCTACACTAACCTCGAGGTCGGTTTCGAGAGTCTCGGGGCAGCGTGCAACGTGCGTCGGCGCGCTGAGGCACTACGCGCGAATCTGGGCGAGGTGGCGCGCAGCGTCGACTGCTCGCACGACCAGGGAGAGCGCCTTGACCTGCGCGCACTGTCAGGTCGCGTAGAGCAGAGAACATTAAATATAGACGACCTCGCCTCCAGCTGGATGAATATCGTCTGCGAGGGACGTCGCCGTTGCGTGCGACGAGAACGACAGGGAAACCATTCTTGCAGAACTCGTTCCGCCAGCAGCGAGCACGCGCGCACGGGGAAGCAGCGCCTGTTCCTGCAACGACACATATCGAACCTGCACCAGGTCGTAACCGCGAGCAGCGACGCTGACCCACCCTAGGCGTCACCAACGCCAGCCACGAGAAAGATAGGGTTGGTGGTTTGAAATCCAAGGGCGTCGCTCGCAGCCGCCAGATGCCGTTACATGAATACGACTTCAATGTGGGCCACAGCACGCGCGGGAGCAGGTCGAGCCCGGCATAACATTGGCGCAGCGACTGTAGATGAGCGACAAGGAACGGCGGATATAAGACGGATTAAATGAGCGACATGGCGCTGAACGGCGTCCTAGGTACGATATAAGCCGGATGAAGTCGAGGTCAAAGGCGGCAAGGCGGAGTTCAGCTTGTCGCCGCTCTCCTCTACCTACCTACCTCCGTCCCGTCCGGTCCTTCAAGTTGTAAACCGCTCAGCGTCCCGCGTACCCATGCTCAGCGTGGGTGCACTGTCAAGTCCGGATCCAGGCGCTTTTGGTATTAGTCGTACGCGCGTGAGCGTGGACGGTGTCGCTGGGCGTTCTGGACTCGAGCCCCTCCGTCGCCGGTCCGACCGTCACGCAGCCTGTTGAGGCCCAGGTCACTGCGGTCGGCGTCATGGTCTGAACTCGTGCGGCACGAGTCGACAGTAATCTCACGAACATACGGTTCTCGCCTAGCACGCAAGCCGTCTCGCTTTTCTCCTCTCTTCCTCCTTCAGTTTCGTTCTCGTCTGCCCCTGGTCTCCTCAAGCTCGTTATTTCGGCACTGTCTCCCAGTTTTGTACACTCCCGTGTACGACAACGCATCCTTGTGCGGGTGATCGCGCTCCAGTTCTTCCTCTTGCGGCTCACAACAGATGAGCTGGTTGCGTTTTAGGCGGTACATGGGCGTCTCCTCTTTAGGCCTTTGTGCGCAGCTGAACAGTCTGCGAATCTATTGCCTACGATTGTTTACTCAGGTCAATTATGTCTGTCCTGTCGCCGTCCTTTTCCTGATACGTCTCTTCATCGGGATCCCCTGGAAGGCTCTTCACCAACCTCGTCACCGCTTGCCGCAGGTTCTAGATGTGTTGTGCCCGAGTGCTCATCAATTGCAGACGGGACGGCCGTTGTCGGTCCCGGACGCGCTTCCCATACAACGTCTTTTGAGCACAGCTGCAACCTGTCCGATGGGAGCAGCATGTGGTCCTATGAAGGTCGCAACAAGACTGTCTTTCTGACCCGCTCCCACTTTGCCACCGGCTCCGAAGACGCCGCTCTCCAGCTAAGGCGTATGGAGGAGTGCGCGGTCCTTCTGATATTGCCGTAATTGCAGTCGCCGTCAGAAATTGTGTCATGCCCGTGATCAATGGACCAGACGATCAGATTTCCGAGGATTGTATTGAAAGGACTTTGGGAAATATCAAGACACTGTAGCACTGACGCAACATATGGAGGTGTAGGCTCTATGTAGAGCTGAACTTTACACTGGAAGCCCCCAGCTAGTTGGCTATGGGCGCGCACTCCTCAGCGTCTCACGGGAGCACTCAGACTTAGAACTCGTTTCCTGTACAGTTCCTCGCTTGTCCTCTCCGAGGGTACCGCAGCCAGACTTACGTCCGGATCCTTCAACTGGTTTGTCCACCGCTGGGAATGGAGTCGGTGGTTATGCCCGGTGACTGATGGGAAGAAATCACTTTGCGCTGCCTGTGTGAGTGACCACGACCTCCCCTTCGAGTGAATCTCCGTAATGATAGCACATACCTTGGAATGGGCTCGGAAGGCACATCTAACGTCCGGTTATTCACCTCTGTGTTACTAATAATGGGTGCACACGCCGTCCTGGCTGTAGGACATTGTGTTCGGAAGATACAGCTCTGTAGCAACGACATCCAATCATTGCAACCTTTCTCTGTCCTGAGTCCGAACACTTCCGTCAGTCACTGAGTCGTTCGACATTTAGTACAGTTACTTATAATGCTCTGATCGGGACGGTACATCACATTCTTAGCCCAAGGGTTCTGTTATGTTCTATGCCTGCTCGGCCCTGTCCAGCTCAGCTAATGCTTCCGCACAGTGTTCCAAGCCTCTGGTGTACTCGATGGACTCGCACAGGCGCTGTGCATCCAGCAGCAATCGCCGCGCCTGTGCGAACTGGCCCTGGTCCCGATGTACGTAAGATCTGATCAGCAATGCATTTGCAGTACACAAAGTGTCGCCTTGTTTCTGGCCGATGTCGTACGCCACTTGCAGGCTTTCCAGTGCAGCATTGAAGCGCTGTTGTACTCGATACACATCGCCAAGCTTGCAACTGCAGCTCGCAATGTTGGCCATCGAGCCTAGAGACGTGTATGTCTGTAGCGCAGACTCTAGCTGCGTCTCTGCTGCTTGATAGTCCCCTCGCATACGGTAGATGTCGCCCAGCATCTCCTGGCAGACCGCTGCGTTGGCTGGTTCATCCAATCGAAGGAACACTTTGCGGGCAGAAGTGAAGAGGGCGGCCGCATCGTCATAGTTCTTCTGCTCGTGGAATACCAATGCAAGGTCCCTATCACAATATGCCATGGCGAGCTGTCTATCAAGCTCGTAGAATGTCTCTCGCGCGGCGGAAAGAGATGCAATCGCTTCAGGATAATTGCCCTTCACTCGATGGCTATTTCCCATCTGCTGATCACAGCTTGCGGCATCAGAACGTTGGCGTAAGGATTGAAATAGAGATCGAGCGCGAGTCGCTGCCTCCAGACTGAGATTGTACGCGTCACGACGCCAGTGAATTTTGGCGAGTATCCAGAGAGAGTATGCGAGATAAGTCGGCAGGTGTTCGATACGCGGTATGAGGGCCATAAGCAATCGCTCATTAGGAACATTGTGCACGGAGAAGCGGGAGACCGCGTTCACGGCATTTATGAGGTCGGTTGATGGTGACTCGTCGAAATTTTGAATATCTGACAAAAGAAGAGCATCGAGATTGCTTAACTCGGGCAGAATCCTGTCGCGAGCAGCGGGAAATTGTGTGTCAAGTCTCCGAGGAGCCTGCCTGGCGATCTTGTAGTAGATACGAAGAAGAGATGCACGATGAGCAGCGGAAGGTCTGTGTTTCTCCAGCACGTAGAGCCGGATCGGACTCAGCATTCGTATCGTGTCGTCGTCCGTCACATAGACGAGCGCTAGACCCTGGATGACGTCGAGTGCTCCGTCGATGTCTCGAAAGCTGCAGAGTCGTTCGAGTTCATTGCGCACGGGAAGTCTCATGCCATCGGGTAGCTGAGCGCATAGAGAGAGGAGCTGTAAAGGCGCTGGATCGTCGGATGGGAGGAACGCGATGGATAACTGAACAGAGGCGTCGACGTTGTCGAGCCGGCCGTTGGGCTGTGTGCGCAGCATGCTCGTGTGGACGGAGTTCCACCGCCTATGAAGGTCGCGCAGCTGCTTCCCGCGTGCGACGAGGCGTGCGAGTAAGGTCACTGCCAGAGGCATGTAGTCGACCTCTTTGAGCAGTGCGTCGCGGACAGGTTGATCGGGAGCGGGAATATTGCCAGCAATATCGGTGAACGTAGCCAGCGCGGCTTCGGGTGAGAGGGTAGACAGGACAACGGCATCACGATTCGCCCATTCGACGTCGGGTGGGAGATCTGCACCACGGCATGTGATGATAAGAGTCAAGGATGTAACGTTGTCGAGCTTTGACAGCACATCTTCGGTCATGCGCCGCTGCTGGGCATTGGCCGAATTCCAGATAGTCTCGAGGTTGTCGATAACAAGCAGAGTCCGCTCATGAGAGCGGAAGTGTTGGAGAAGAGAAGCGAGAGGGTCACTAGACGCTGGCAGACCAAACGTCGCAAGCATGCCGGTCAAGAGGTCATCAACCTCTACCGCGGCCTCCGCGGTGACGAGGAAGCGACGAGCACCGAAAGTCGCAGCAACATCCACGTGCTGTACGACGGCGTTAGCGAGGGTGGTCTTTCCCAAGCCTCCCGCTCCCATGATAGCGACTCTAATGGGACGCGATCGATCGACTACGCAGCTGACTAGACGGCTCAATTCCCCGTCACGGCCGTGCAGAATCCTTGGGCTGGCTGGGAGTTCAGACGAATAGTTCACGTTGCTGTTCTAATGTCAGAATGAAACAGCCGCTTCAATCTGCATTGTTCATACCTCTTAGCTAGACCTTGGGCATGCAGGATCTTGCGGGTGGAATTATTGGTGTCGACTTGCAGTGCCATCTGAATGCCATCAGTCATCGTAGGTTGTCAAACGAGACAAACGCACATCAAGAAGTCTTCGCGCATCGTCGAGATCTGCTTGAGCGTCGGCGACTGCAGTCTTCACAGCGGTAGGCGCGACGAGTTTCTTGATCTTTGCAGTCGCCCGTAGAATCTCGAGACGAATGATGATGGATTGAACTGCGCTGAAGGACAGTCAGTTACGTCCTTTCCGTGTCAGTCTTCGGTACCTAAAGAATCTCTCGACGGCACGGGCTATGTCCTCTCCAGGAGCGATGTTCTGCCTGTCGGGTTTCGCCAGTACCTCAACAAAGTCATCAACCTTGCGGATGAGAGTGCCTATGCTGCTATCTATCGTGCGGTACGCCTGAATCGAGCTGTAAGTTGGGGAGTCTAGAATTGCGCATATCGAGACACCGACCTCGCCGTGCTGGTGGAGCTGAAGAACAGTCTGAGCGACGGCCTTGCACGGAAAAGGCAGACCGTCCGTAATATTCGCCATTGTTTGCAGAGTGGTCTTGTAGACCTGATTGACGACTGTAGACTTCGATATCGCATCGCTGTGCGGCAATTCAGCTCGAATGTTCAGTGCATCATGGCATTTTCGACGTACTGCAAGAGCGCCTGGTTCGTGATCGTCCGATTAGCGAACGATAGATCTTTAGTAAGGGCGCGTACCGGACGTCGAGCTGCAAGCGGGGCTAGCGTCCCACTGTACACGAGCTGGCTCTGGCCATCCACGATCTTTCGGTAGATGAGTAATGAATAGGTAGACTAATTAGATCTACGCGCACCCGTAAAAGCGCTTTGACAGCTTCGAGCGATGCGCGATAGTCGCCGAGGCTTGTCAATTCGCCGGGGGATGGCGAGGGCGATCGAGAGGTTGCACGTGCAGCAAACGCGCTGAGCTTTGCCCCAAAACGCGGTCTCTGATTGGCAGCGTCGAGGGCCGCGCAACATGATGAGAACAACCTGGTCGGTGTTATGAATTGTATCTCCGGGTCTAGCTTGGAACATACCTGACTATTTCTTCAACGGCCACGGCGGCGAACGGTTCTAGCACTTCCACGCTACGTGCCGCACATGCGCTCTCCACCGCATCGGCGATTAATAAGGCTTGCGCGGATACATGTTCCCCAGTGGGGTCGCGCTTGCTCTTCAAATCCTGGACAAGCGCTATCGGTGAAGGATTTCATGTACGTGAGGGTCTGCTCACGATAACCCTCTTCGAGATACTACCCGCATAGGTGCGAAGATCGACAACCTCCGGAGGGTATTTGTACGTCGCGGACGGCGGGGCGGGTGTGGGCGCAGGTGCTGCCATCTTGCGGGGACGAAGGCAACCGAGAGTCAACAAGGGGCGGGTTTAGAGCACAGCACGGTAGCAAAGCGAGGGAACGTATCAGGAAAGCGCTGTGGCGGCGCGGCGGGAATGTCAAGGAATGTCACAGCACGAGCGGCGCAGTGAGCCTTCTGGAGTGGTGATGATGTGGATTCGAACGTCCATACAGTCAGGTGTGCAGCGTCCTTATACACAGCAGAGGTAGAACATGCACGGGGACCAACTCGAAGCGTAGGAACCGATTGACCTGGTCCAAAGTTGGCGCGCGTCGAAATGTCAAGCGCTACCAGAGCGGCCGAAGGAGTACTAAAAGGAAATCCTTCAGGAGCAGTAGCGCAGGCTTAAGGAGACGGGAGGGCGTAACAAACTGAAAGGATAATTGCTTGCGCGGATGTAACGGAGAATCTGACAGGTACGTAGACGCCGGGAAGGGAGCAGAGAACTAAGCGACAGATTAAGAGGAGGCACAAGCAGCGCCTGGCCAAGATATCGCGCTGCAGTTGCTAACAACGGTCTTCGGTCTTCGGGACAGGCGGCACCACCGCACACACGGGCGCTATGCGGCGATGAATGCGGCACCGAGGAATGCGGCCGCGAGCTAGCAAGCGCGTGTACTGCGTCACGGAGGCAGGTAGGAAGGTGGTGGAAGAAGAGCGGCAGGAAATAACGCGCCGTTCAAACTCAGCCTGGGTCGTTCATCTCTTTCCAAACTCCATCGCCGCGCAGTCCCAATTCTTTGCCCACTCGCACCCTCGCTCGTACTCACATACGTCGTAATCGCGTCACCGCGCCCAACATCCGTGCCCGGAGACTGTGCAGTTGGATTTTCCAGTCCGCACGGCCTCATCATTCTCGTCCGTTTTCACCGGAGGACGACGACCTGTTTTGCATCGTTGCGAACGTGCGCGCGCCCTGCCTCTAGAGCCAGACGTGACAGCTATGCTGGAGGAGCGTTCCAGGCCGCTCGCGCGCGACGCGTTGTAGGCGGTTTGCCTGCCGTGCACCCGCGACAGCTCAAACGCGACGACAGCTGGGTCCTCCTCGCCGGCAACTTTGCACGTGCACATTGCCCGCTGGTGGACACGGCATGAACCTGGGTGTGACGGCATGCTATTGCGTCACAGGTCTAAACGAGCTCGACGAGATCCTCTGCCGCGGTCACGTCTCTACAACTAGCCACTTTGCCTCGCGTCGAACCGTCTCTAAGCTCTCACAGACTGGGTCACGCCTTGATATCGCGGTCCTCAATGGCGATATCTCACCGAATCCATCCGACAACGGTCGTGAACCTCGCGTTCGCCGCTTGTGATACACATCTTCAGGGCGCAGCTTCCGAACGCGTTGGAAACTGCTTGTCGGCACATGAACCTGCTGACGAGAAAACCTCACTAGTAGTCTCCCTTACGAGCTTCCACTTTGCCATTATCGTCGAAGATGGTACACGAGTGCATAAACGAGTATACTCTGTGACATGCCAGTTCAATACGGTCAACGCCCTCGCCGACGTCACGCAGCGCGTCCGCATCATTCGACCAGACGGTCAGAGTGTGGGACTTGGACCAGCTGCAGCGACAAGCCCAGGCTCCAAGCAGGATTTCGGATGACGTGCGAGCAGTCCCTTTCTCATCGCGCCAAGAGTCGTTATCGCCGAAGCCGAAAACTCACAGTTTATCGTCTGTGACCTGGCCACAGGAGCTCTTCTACCTCAGTTTGCCGTCGAGTCCTGGTGAGAAGAGTAGATTTGCCTCATGCACGGCGTTCATTGCATACACGGTCATCTTCCTTGTGACCGACGGCCCCTCTCTCATGCACTACGACTGCCAGATGGCTCTCTGCTCCACCCGTACTCGCAGGCGCCTCAAGTGACGGAGGTTAACTCGCCACGTCCTACCTTGAGCGTTCTCGATTCGAAACCGGGCGACAACATCAATGCGCGGCACCTGCCTCGACCGCTCAGCTGCGCGCTGAGCTTGGCTTGTGGAATGTGGATTGTCGTTTCTCTTCCGCCGAATCACTGCACGATATCACCGCCTGTACGGATGCCCGCAACAAAAGAAACGGAGCACCCGTTGTACCTCTTGTCAGCGCAGAGACACCAGTTGTTGCTGGAGCACAGAATAGTGCTGCAGCTGCCTAGGCAAAGTAGACGCATAAGATACGATCTTAGCCCACCAGTTCCACTCCCAGACTATGAGTTATCTTCACGACTCCGGTAGTATATATGGAAGCTTCCAGTTTACAGCCGTGGAGCAACGAAGAATGCACTCCAACAATCCTGTATGCTATGATCGCGGCATCTAAAGCTTGTCGAATTCAGCTCAAGTTCGAATATTTCGTACCATCGTATAGTCAGCCTGAGCGTCGAAGATTTACAGCCGTCTCATCTCGACTGACTTCGCGCCCGGGACCTTGCATTGCCCCGAGCGTCCGACTAGTAAGCGCGAAAGCGGCAACATTAGAAATAACTTCCCTGCTCATACTTGGTAGGATCGAGTCGATGACGAGTGGACATAGGACAGTCTCAGCAATTGATTTGGCCTCCGAGTCGATTCGTCATACTCTCAATTTGACGTCGATATGCACGCTGCGCGCGGGGAGGTGCGCGATTCCGTAAGAATTCAAGCAGTATCAAGTCTGACGTATCCTCTAGAGTCGTTTTGCAGACAACATCTATCATAAGGTTTTGCCTTCGCTGCTTCCTGAAGTTCCCATACACGGATTCCTCTAGCGGCGATTGGATTCGGACGTCTCGCCGCTGCGCCGACTGATCTCGCGCAGACAGCTCGTCAGTCATAGGAAGGATGGTCGTGTTGTCGATACAGAAATATATTACACGAGGAACTTCGATGTCGCAGCCGCTCCTGTTCATACGCGAGAAGTTGAACCCATTTCAGTATGGTACAGCGCATGGCGTGAAATAGAAGCACTTTTACCACCGCTCGTGCACAGCACTAACTAGCAATTCAGTCAGACGGCGAGGAGGGAGGAAGGAAGACGCACAGTTCATCCCAAACGTCCACACCGAACGACCTTGGTTTGCGATGTACAAGTACCGTAACTCTGCACCAAGACGCGGTGTCAGCAACTTCAGACTTCAGAAACGCGGTGAATGCGGGGCCGTACCTTCTCAAAGGGTGGACTCTGGACGGTCCTCGTCCGTGCTCCACTTGTCGCACTTGTCGCCCAGCCGCGCCTTGCAACGGTTAGTCGAGATATGGCCGTCGAGAATCGACGTCAGGACCTACACAGGTCACATCAGCGGCGGTCAGTGGGAGGACAGGGTACGAACATCGATAGTCTGCGGGCTAAACCGCTTGGTAAGACTTTGCGACAGCGCGTGAGTTGCCAACAGCGAAAGCTTTGGTGATCTGGTTCTCGCGCACAGACGGGCTGCAAGAAGAGCGGATAAGCACGGGAGGGCACGACATGGGAAAGGAGCGCTTACTCGAGGTTATTGAACTCGAGGATCGCTTCACGCGCAAAGGCAGACGAGCCGATAATGCTCGTGTCCACCTTCGAGCGCAGATCTTTCCTCCGTAACGTTGAGGACGGTTCCAGACCCTCTCGGCGGCGTAGTAGACCGCGACGCGAATCGGCGCACCGGGGCACTCGACGCGAGGCGAATGTGGCGTGCAGCGTCGACTGCTCGTACGAGGTGACAGATAGCGCCTTGACCTGCGCGCATGGTCAGGTCGCGTACAGCAGAGAACACTATGTATAGACGAACCTCGCCTCCAGCTTGACGGATTTCGTCTACGAGGGACATCGCCGTTGCAAGCGGGAGCGTAACGCGGTAGCCGGCCTTGGGAACTCGTACCGTCAGCAGCGAGCATGCGCGGACGCGGAACCAGCGCCGGTTCCTGCAATGACGCCTATTTAATGAGCACCAGGTCACGACCGCGAGCAGCGACGCCGGCGCACCCTAGGAATCACAAACGCCAGCCACGAGAAATACGGGGTTTCTGAAAGCAGAGGGCGTTGCGTGCTGCTGCCGCGAGATGTCGCTGCTTCGGTCGAGAACTGAACGCCAATTCGCCCTCAATGCGGGTCACAGCGCGCGCGGGAGCAGGTCGAGCACGGTGTGGGGTAGGCGCAGCGACTGTGCATGAGCGACGGGGCGCTGAACGACGTCCTAAGTACGGATATAACGGATGAAGTCGAGTTCAAAGACGGGCAAGGCGGAGTTGAGCAATCCTTGGCCTCACTTCCACCGCCGTCGCTCGCCCTCCCAGAAGGTGTACTCGCGTCACCGCGCCCGACGTCCGTGCATAGCGACGGCGCAATCATACGTTCCAAGCCCACACGACGTTATCACATTCATTCCGTTCCTCTCAACCTCGCGCGAGCACGACAAGCTATTCCGTGTCGTGAAAACACGCGCGCGCCGCCTCGGAAGCACTACATTCAGGCGCTGCGTGATGAGCGTTTGAAGACGCACGCTCGCTAGCAGTGCTCGGCGGCTCGCGTTACCTCGCACGTCCGGTTCGCAGAACATCTCGCGCTCGGTGGCGACGGGCGGGTCCTCCTCTCCGGTGCCTCTGCGCATGCGTTTTCGCTAGCTGGCAGACATGAATCTGAATCTTCGCATGAGCGACGACGTTCTGCTCGGCAAGGCTATTCCGACGCACCTGAGCAGCGTACCTAGAACGTGCATGGTGACTGGAGCTTGGACTTCGACGTGATCGATGCATGATCCTCTGCTGTGGCTCTTCATCACGGCCAAATATGTCGCCTAACGGGACCCAGCTGCGTAATGGTCTCACAGACAGGGTCTCACTTGCTTATCGGGGTGCAGATCGTCGACGACGGCATACGACATCCATAACTAATCTGAGATGGGAACGCGGCCGACGAACTGGTTGTATCAGAACAAGATAGCTGTCTTGCCCTGCCCGCTCCCACTTTACCCCTGGCTCTGATGATGGTGGCATGCGTTCGCGAGTGCGGTCTATCCGGTCATTCCAATACTGTCATCGCCCTCGCCGTCAATTCCACGGAGTCCCGCGCAGTTGTGCAGAGAGGCAAAGTCTAAGGCTTCCTCGCGCGGCAACCTGATGTGCATCGTCACCGGAGCCCACCACTTGAGGTCGTCGTTTGCGAATCGCCACGGGAGACCTTGTACCTGAGTTCTGCGTTGTCTCATGGAGATAATGGGCGAATATCCTCATGCACAACGTGCATTTCACACACGTTGATCGTGAGGTATGACATCTCCCGTTTGACCGACTGGCTCGTACAGTACAGTACGACTCGATGAAGTCTCTACCCCACGCATACTCGCAGTCGCAACGAACATCGTCACTACCGCTACAGTTTCCTGCCTTCAGCGACATCGGTTCATAAACCTGGAACAATCTCAATTCGCGCTAGCCGCCGCCGCAGCTGTTCGACTGCGCGCCGAGCGTTGCTTTTGGATTCTCGCTTCTCTTTCATGGCCGCACTGGAGCCTGTCCCAGACGCCCTCAACGAACGAAATGGAGCATCGCTTGTGGCTCTTTTCGATGCAGAGACCAGGGTGACCGCGGGAGCGCAATGGTGCTGCAACTGTATATACAAAAGTAGCTCGGACGCGTAAGATACGATCTTGGCACAGAACTCGAACTTCAACTCGTATTGCATAAGTATGGAGGCTTCATAAATTATGGAGCAACGGAGAACGTACTGCGACAATATTCCTTCGTGTACATAGTAGCTATCACAGCTTCCAGAAGCTCAGGGAGTTAATACAGGCACATTTGAGTGCGTCATACCAGCGCACATTCAGCGTCGACTACAACTGGAAAGACTGACTTCCTCGGGACCTGGCATTGCCTTCTGACTGCAGCCTATAGTTACGCCGTGGGGATGGTAGGCGCAAAAGCGAAGAAGCCGGAAAGGAACTTGATGGCTGATACTTGCTCGGGTCGAGTCGATGCGGAGCGGGCCAACTTATATGAACGTCTTAGAGTCATTTTCAATTCGCGCCACGCAGACTCCCATACTGATTAGCACGTTGCACGGGACGCCGTGAGGATTAAAGCACACCAAGCCCGAGATTTCCTGAAGAGTCAACTGACGTCGTGAAGACGACGTCTGTTGTACACCTCGCTTTCGCTTGGTGCGATACGCCCCTCTCGCGACGATTGGGCTCGGAAATCTCGGCGAGGGGCCGATTGATCGTGCACACCAGCTGCAGGAAGGATTCCCGCCTTCAAGAGGAATGTCGATGTCGCATCCATTTTGTTCATACACACAACTCGTTTCGATATTGTACAACGCACAGCGCGAAATAGGATCACGTTTCCCACGGCTCGTGCGTAGCACGACCTTGGAATTTAGTCAGAAGGCAAAGAAAAAGGGGCAACGAAGACGCACAGACCATCTCACACATCCATGCGGAACAGTCTTGGTGCGGGATGGAGAAGTACTCTGCGCCGAGACTCGCGTTCAGCAACTTCCGACTTCGGCAAGGCGGTGAATGGGTCGCCGTACCTTCGCGATGGACTCTGGACGAAGCATAATGTCCCCGTTGTGCTCCACTCGTCGCACTTGTCGTCCAGCCGCGCCGTAGAAAGGTCAGTCGAGATATGGCCGTCGAGACTCGACGTCGAGAACTACACCAGTCACATCAGCGGCGGTCAGTGGGAAGATGGGCACACACGTGGATATTCTGCGGGCTAGAGTCCATCGCGAGACTCTGAGACAGCGCACGTAGGGCGTGGTCTTGTTCCCGCAGCCTCGCCCGCCGACTTCGTTCAGCCTGCGAGAACAACGGATAAGAACGCGAGGGCATGACATGGGAAAGGAACGCTTACTCGAGGGCATTGAACGCGAGGATCGCCGGACGCGCAAAGGCGAAAGAGCCGATAATGGTCGTCTTGTGTAGAATATGCTCCACGACGTCGAGGACGGTTTCCAGAGCCTCTCGGCAGCGTAGTAGACCGCGTCGGGAGTGGAAGCGCCGCGTCACTCGGAGCGAATCTGGGCGAAGGTCGCGCGCACTGTCGACTGCTCGTAGGAGGTCACGGAGAACGCCTTGACCTGCGAGGTCAGGTCACGTAGAACGGAGAACATGCAATATGAACGAACCTCGCTTCCAGCTTGATGGGTGTCGTCGTCGCCGTTGCGTACGACGAGCGCGACGCGGTGACCAGCCTCGGAGGACTTGTACCTTCAGAAGCGAGCGCGCGCGTGGGCACAGGGAGCGTACGGGGAAGCAGCGCCTGTTCCTGCAACGACGCGTAGCGACTCAGCACCAGGTAGTGACCGAGAGCACCGACGTCGACGCACCGTAGGCATTGCCAACGCCGGCGACGAGAAAGGTAGGCTGGGTGGTTCAAAGCCAAGAGCGTCGCTCGCAGCCGCCAGATGTCGTTACATGAACTGGACGCCGGGTCGCGTTCAATGTGGGTCACAGCGCGCTCGAGCACGGCGTGAGGTTGGCGCAGCGACTGTGGATGAGCGACATAGAGTTGAACGGCGTGCAAGGAACGGATATAAGACGGAGTAAGTCGAGGTCAAAGGCGGCAAGGCGGAGTTCAGCTTGTCGCCGCTCTCCTCCGTCCGCTCGACGTCCGGTCCTTATAAACCGTTCAGCGTCTGGCGTATCCATGCTAGGCGCTGGGGCGCTCTGGCCAGGGCCGGGTCCGGAGCCAGACGCGCGTGTCACCAATTGTGTGCGCGTGGACGTGAACAGTGTCGCTGGGTGTTCTACAGCTCGAGCCCTCCGGCGCCGGTCCGACCGTCACGCAGCCTGTCGTGGCCCAGATCACCTCAGTCGACGTCATGGTCCGAACTCGCGCGATACGAGTCGACCCGAAGTTCCACAAACATACGTTACTCGCCGTCTCGCTTTTCTCCTCTGTTCATTCGGACCGTTTCCCATTCTCGTCTGCCCCTGGCTGGCCGCGCCGTGCGCGTCCTCGTCTTGTGCAAGCTCGTCATTTTGGCACTCTCGCCCCGTTTTGTAGTCTCACGCGCACGACGACGCATCCTTGTGCAGGTGATCGCGCTCTAGCTCTTCCTGTTACGGCGCCGTTGCGTTCCGGGCGGTATATGGACGCCTTCTCGTTTGGCCTTTATGCGCAGTCGAACCATTGCCTACAACCGTCTACATCCAGCTCGTCGTCGGGCAGGTCGTCCTGTCGTCGTCCTTTTCCTGATATGCCTCTTCCTCGGGCTCATCGTCACTAGCCTCGTTGCCGCTCGCCGCAGGGTATAGCTGTGTTGTGCCCGAGCCCTCATCGGTTGCAGACGGGACAGCCGCTCTCGGTCCCGGACGCGCTTCGCTTACACCGTCTTTTGAGCACGGCTGGAACCTGATCGATCGGAGCAGCCTTTGGTCCTATGAAGGTCACGACAAGATTGCCTTCCCGACCAGCTCCACTTTGCCACTGGCTCAGAAGACGTTGCTGTCCGGCTGCGGCGCATGGAGGAATACGCGGTCATTCTGATATTGCCGCCATTGCAGTTCTCGTCAATTCTCCATGCGTCACATATCGCGTCCGGCCCATGATCAATTGACCAAACGGTCAGCACTGTATTGAAAGGACTGTATGAAATAATAAGACACTGTTCGTATGGAGATGTAGGCTCTAGAGCTGAACTTCGTACTGGAAGCCCCAGCTAGCTGAGCGCGCACTCCTCGGTGTTTCACGGGAGCATTCAGACTTGGCACTCGTTTCTGGACAGTCCCTCGCTTGTCCTCTGTGAGGGCACGGCAGCAAGACCTGCGTCCGGATCCTTCTCCAGCTATCTTCGACTGCCGGTGGATTGTCAACTGCTGGGGAGGTGTCGGTAGCTATGCCCGGTGACTTACGGGTAGCAGTTATTGTGCGCAACCTGTGTGAATTGGACTATGAACTCCCCTTTGAGTGAATCTCGAGGTAGGTAGCACATACCGTTGATCGGGCTGAGGGCAGAACTAACTCCCAGCAGCTAGTGATTCGGCTCTGGCTGCCGTCCTGGCTGTAGGAAATTTCGTCTGGAAGATACAGCATGTTCGGGAGTTCTGTACTAACGACAACCAACCAATAATTACAACCTTTCTCTGTTCTGAGTCCCAGCCTTTCCGACAGTCACTGAGAAGTTCGACATTCAGTACAGTTACGTGTATTCGTCTGACCGGGACCGCGGTACATCACATTCTTGGGAATACCTGGAGTTCTGTTATGTTCTATGCCTGCTCATCCCTGTCCAGCTCAGCTAATCCTGTCGCACACCATTCCAAGCCTCTGGTGAACTCGATGGACTCGTACAGGCGCTGTGCTTCCAGCAGCAATTGCCGCGCCTGTGCGAACTGGCCCTGGTCCTGCTGTACGAAAGATCTGACCAGCAAGGCATCTGCAATACGCAAAGTGTCGCCTTGTTTCTGGCCGATGTCGTACGCCACTTGCAGGCATTCCAGCGCAGCATCAAAGCGCTGTTGGGATCGATACACAGCGCCAAGCTTGCAACTGCAGCTCGCAATGTCGGCCATCGAGCCCAGAGACGTGTACGTCTGTAGCGCATACTCTAGCTGTGTCTCTGCTGCTTGAAAGTCGTCTCGAATACGGTAGATGTCGCCAAGCCTCTCCTGGCAGTACGCCGCGGCGGCTGGTCTATCCAATTGAAGGAACACTTCGCGCACAGAAGTGAGGAGGGCGAACGCATCGTCATAGTTCCCCTGCTCGTAGAATACCAGTGCAAGGCTCGTATCGCAATTTGCCACGCTGAGCTGTCTATCAAGCTCGTAGAATGTCTCGCGCGCGGCGGAAAGAGATGCAATCTCTTCGGCATAATTGCCCTTCACTCGATGGACATTCCCCATCCGCCGATCACAGTCTGCGGCATTGAGGGGTTGGCGTAAGGATTGATATAGAGATCGAGCGCGAGTCACTGCCTCCAGACTGAGATCGTACGCGTCACGACCCCTGTGAATGTCGGCGAGTATCCAGAGAGAGCGCGCGAGATACTCCGGCAGGTGTTCAATACGCGGAATGAGAGCTGCAAGCATTCGCTCGTTAGGAACATTGAGTATGGAGAACTGGGAGATCGTGTTCACGGCATCTATGAGGTCTGGCGATGGCGGCTCGTCGAAATTCTGAATTTCCAACAAAAGAAGAGCATCGAGATTGCTCAACTCGGGCAGAATCTTGTCGCGAGCAGCAGGAAATTGCGAGTCGATTCTCCGGGGAGCCTGCTTGGCGATCTCGTAGTAGATTTGGAGAAGAGATGCACGATGATCATCCCGAGGTCGGTGCTTCTCCAGTACGTAGAGCCGGATAGGGCTCAGCATTCGAACAGTCTCGTCGTCCGTCACATAGACGAGCGCTAGACCCTGGATGACCTCGAGTGCTCCATCGAGATCCCGAAAGCCGCAGAGCCGCTCGAGCTCATTGCGCACAGGAAGTCTCATGCCATCGGGCAGCGGAGCGCATAGAGCAAGAAGCTGTAAAGGCGTAGGATCGTCTGATGGGAGGTACGCGATGGATAACTGCACAGAGGCGTCGACGTTGTCTAGCCGGCCGTTGGGCTGTGTGCGCAGCATACCCGTGTGCACGGAGTTCCACCGCCTATCAAGGTCACGCAGCTGCTTCCCGCGCGCGACGAGGCGTGCGAGCAAGGTCACGGCTAGAGGCATATAGTCGACCTCTTTGAGCAGCGCGTCGCGGACGGGTTGATCGGGAGTGGTGACATCACCAGCAATGTCGGTGAACGTAGCCAGCGCGGCGTCGGGTGAGAGGGTGGACAGAACGACCGCATCGCGGTTGGCCCATTCGACGTCGGGTGGGAGATCTGTACCACGGCATGTAATGATAAGAGTCAAGGCTGTAACATTAGCGAGCTTCGACAGTACAGCTTCGGTCATGCGCCGCTGCTGGGCATTAGCTGAGTTCCAGATAGTCTCGAGGTTGTCGATAACAAGCAGAGTCCGTTCATGAGAGCGGAAGTGTTGGAGAAGAGAAGCGAGGGGGTCACTAGACGGCGAAAGGCCGAACGTGGTGAGCATGCCGGTCAAGAGGTCGTCGGCGCCAGCTGCGGCCTCCGCGGTAACCAGGAAGCGACGATTGACGAAAGTCATAGCAACGTCAACGTGCTGTACAACGGCGGTCGCGAGGGTGGTCTTTCCCAGGCCCCCCGCACCCATTATAGCGACTCGGATCGGACGAGACCGATCGACTACGAAGGCGACAAGACGGCTCAATTCCTCTTCACGGCCGTGAAGAATCTTCGGGCTGGCTGGGAGTTCGGATGAAAAGTTTGCGTTGCTGTTGCAACGTGAGTGTACAACAAGCACGTCGATCTGCATCGTCCATACCTCTTAGCTGGGCCTTGTGCGTGCAGGATCTGGCGGGCTGTACGATTAGTGTCGACTTGGAGCGCCATCTAAGTACCATCAGTTATTGTAGGGTGTCAAGGGAGACAAACGGACATCAAGAAGCCTCCGCGCGTCTTGAAGCTCTGCTTCGGCTCCAGCGACTACAGTCTGTATAGCGGTAGGCGCGACAAGTTTCTTGATCCTTGCGGTTGCCCTTAAAATCTCGAGGCGAAGAAGGATAGACTGAACGGCGCTAGAGAAACCGTCAGTCACGTCCTACCAGTGTCAGGCTCGCGTACCGAAAGAATCTCTCGACGGCACGGGCTATATCCTCTCCAGGAGCAACGTTCTGCCTGTCGGGTTTCGCCAAGATCTCCACGAAGTCGTCAACCTTGCGGATGACAGTGGCTACGCTGTTATCTATGGCGCGGTAATCCTAACATGAATATGAGTCCGGAGTGAACAATTGTGCACGTCGGGACACGAACCTCGACGTGCTGGTGGAGTTGAAGAACAGTCTGAGGGACGGCCTTGAATGGAAAAGGTAAACCGTCTGTCATATTTGCCATCGTTAGAAGAGCGGTCTTGAAGACTTGATCGATGACCGTAGACGTCGAGATTTCATTCCTAGCGCGGTGGATTAGCTAGGAAGTTCCGTGGAAAATAGCGTCCGTGAGCATACTGCAAGAATGCCTGATAGAAGCAATCAATCAGGCAGTTACTCGACCAAGGTGAACAATACGTACGGGATTCTGAACTGCGGCGGGGGCCATGGTCCCGCTATACACGAGCTGGCTCTGCCCGTTCTCAATCTTAGACTAGATAAGTAGAGTATTCATGGACCGATTGGACGGTTACGCACGCGCAGGAGCGCTTTGACGGCTTTGAGCGATGTGAGATAGTCGTCAAGACTTGTCGTGGTTTGGGCGGGCGATGGAGAGGGAGAGCGCGATCGAGAGAATGTACGTGACACCAGAATTCCCAGCATCTCGCGCTTGCGAGGTTTCGTTTCGAGGTGAACGAGGTACGCGCAGCACGACGAAAGCAGTCTGAGTGGGTCGATGAGAGCTGCGTCAGAGCGCGCAACGTGAGACGCACCGTCCGATCTCATCAGCGGCCACAGCGGTTAAAGGTTCTAGCACCTGGAGGCTACGTGCCGCGCATGCGCTCTCAACTGCGTTGGCAATCGATAAGGCATGAGCGGATATCTGTCCGAGAGTAGATTCGGGCATGCTCTCCAGATCCTGAACAAACGTTATCAGTCGCAGTAATCTGTGTACGTCGGGTGGTTTCTCACATTTACTTTCTTCGAGATACTATCGGCATATTTGCGAAGCTCAACAATATTCGGAGGGTATTTGAACGTCGTGGACGGCAAGGCGGGTGCAGGCGCAGGTGCGGCCATCTTGAAGGGACGAAGACAACCGAGAGTCAACAGAGACCGAATTGGCGCACAGCACGGTAGCAAAGCAGGAACCTATTGGGAAAGCGCTGTGGCGGCGCGGCAGAATGTCACAACACGAACGGAGATGGAGCCTTGCGGAGCGTTGATTATTCAGTCCAAGCGTCGATATCTGGGCGGCGTGCTCATCCACAGTACGGGCAGGAAGTCTGGACGGGGACGATGATGCATATCTGCTCACTCGATATCAATTGCACGTCCGAATGACTAGCCGAATCAACCAATAGCGCCATTATCCGCAACGTAGCCGCGGGAAACCTTCTGGTTGTCGACACCTGGCGAGAAGAGGAACAATGTCCCCATACACAGCGTCCATTATACGCACCACGATCGCCCAGTCGTTGCCCACTTGACCAGCTCGGAGCTGCATGGTTAAGAGTCTTCCACCAATACGCGTGGAACAGCTGACATTCGCGCTAACTAACCATGACTTCCAGTGGGTCGTTAACTGTACACAAGTCGACCAGGACGAGCATCTGCTGTCCACATGATGCGACGGATAGATGACGATAAAATTTGTTGATGACAATTATGACACTTGCGTAGGAACACGCGAAGACCCGCTCGTACTAGTCTACGGCGGTGACGAACAGACTACCATGGATGTATGTTGTTATTGAAGGAAAAGACGGGTTCGGAAGTTCTTATTCTATCAGTACACTGTAACGGGGAGAGATCGCGAGCGATGAGAGAGCGATGAGTGGTTCGAGAGCTGGAAAACGCAGGGGATAACCGGACAGGACGCATACAGAAACCAACATGACAAGTGAAAGATGGATACAACGAGAGGATGTTATGAAACGGAGAGT
>KV426094.1:67821-93152 GCA_001632375.1 Exidia glandulosa HHB12029 | reverse complement strand
TAGATGTCCGGTTCGGTCTTTGCGTGCAACTTCAATGCATGCACTCAACCTCGTGAACTGTGCTAAGTCGAAAAAGTATCCATTACACATCCATTATGCGACCATTAGATGGCCAGGTATTTCCAAACCTGCCAGTGCGTCGCCAGTTGGTAGGCCACTTGCCATGGCATTACCAGATGGGATGGGCATGGCCATCAAATGGCCGTGCCGGTACCAAATGGTCTGCGGCTGGCAAGCGCCGCAATCGCCGACCAGCGCTCCCAACGCTGGCAATGCGAAACGGTTTTCCCCGATGCATGCGTAACGCTGCTCTGGGTTTCCCTCGACCACTGAATTTGTGCACGACCATGCCATGCTGCGCACAAATAAAGTACGATTACTTTCTCGCGGGCTACATCAACGTATGACGACTGACGTACGCAGTGCGTACACGCACCAGATCTTTTGGGTATCCCTGGCGCCTTCGCGGGATCGCGCAGCCGCAGGATTCCCGTCTAACGCCTCAGCACTGCACGGCTACAGTCTGATATCTATATCAAGACGGAACCGTGGGGCCGTACTTCCTTACTCTCCCCTGCACCTGTGATGCCTGACGCGCTTTACACGGATTCAAGAGTTCAGACCACCTTCCCTGACGAGTACATGCGCCTTCTGAACCCTGTCTGCGGAGGACACGCATTGTGGTCCCCGCGGCGCTCCAGCAGCGGCGGCGGAGCCCTCGGAGACGTGGGGACGATTGTGAACGGCGCATTCTACAAGGTCCGTACGAAACTGGTGCTTAGGATAATTGGTGAATCTAATTGACAACCTTTTAGGAGTTCAACCTTTTCGACGGGCCCATGTCGCATCATGCAGAAGATGTCAGCCGCGGCGAACCTTACAGCAAGAGCTTCATGTCGTCATCTCGCGACTCGCGTATCGAATTTCACATTATGGGCACGACAAACATAGCCCCTCTCCCCTTGGAAACGTACGCAGGTCCACTTGCTCAGGTATCGCGTAATGACAGGCGGTATAGGTTGGCCGTGCGGCCCCAGATTACGCTCCACGAAGGCAAAGACGGACTCGCATTTCTCGCTCCACCCATGCCGACGCATTGGGACACCATTCACCCCACGGCTCGAACCACGGTGGCCAACTGGTTGGCGCAACAGGTACAATCAGACCCTGTTGGATTCGAAAACCGAGTCGTCGTGACAGAAGTCATTCGGTCGTCGGGGTATATCGGTGGTCTCATGCTCTCCCAAAGAAGGGAAATGTCGTCCAGCCTTACTCTTGATGGCCCGATAAGTGCAAGTGTCGGTGGTTCTGCCGGGCAACATCGCTCTTTGGTTCGTCCCATTTCACTTCATATCCCTTGTTGCTGTCTTCTCGTTTATTTCTCAACGAAGTGCTCAGAACGCAGAGCTCCGCGGGCCACACGACTGGACGCCAGAAAGTCCGGCAGAATATCCCCTTATCTTGATGTACTCAGTTGCGACCACGCGGCGGTCGTGGCTTGCGCGGGCAAAAGCAAAGATCGGCTTGGCCGGCTCGCGCACAACCCAGGCCGGATTCGCCCCTGTACGTATTTTGCTCCACTTCCCTTACACCTGTAATGACATGCGTTATCTTTTCTGGTAGGATCAGTCCGGGAGCCCGAATAGTGCAAGCACCTCGAGTTCAACACCGACTCTTCCGCAGCCTTCGACGATGGGTGCATCTCAGCTCGCCATGGACGCTGAATCGGCTTCTATCTTCGACACCGTGACCTGCTCTGACAGCAATCCAATGACAATGTTCCTCGATAACGTCTTTCTCCTTCACCCCGATGTTGATGTTGTTACGGGGGATCTCAGCGTCATGCGGGATCTCTTTCAGGTACAAACGGAGTACATATGCGTTTACGCACCGGGTCTAACCTCGATTTCTCGGCAGAACATCTCCGTCTCGGTCGCTGCATCAGCGCATCTCGAATGGTCCCGCGTACAGCCTGTCATCGAGAAGCAAGTGGTACATACGACCGATGGGAGTACGTCTTCCTCCTCCCAGGGCCCCCAGGATGGACTATCTTGACCGTTGTTCAGAAACTCACGGACTGGTGGCATTTCTGACGGCTCTCACATTGGACGATGAGCCACTGAACCTTCGACCACTCGCAGGCCCACTAATTGGGCGCAGTACTGCACAGAGTCCTGCTGAGCCGCAAAATCACGCTTCAGACTTTCAGCAGGCTGGGCAAGATCCTGATAGTGACTCCGCGTTATATCTTCACAAGTGGCTGCAGTGGCGTGGAATGCACAATAGCCTCCAATGGACGGAGGTGTCTGTCACGCGTCGTGGTGGTACACAGGGGTCGTGGACTGTCTGCGCGTACAGTGCGTCCACAAGTGGTCTTTTACTGCGAGTAGAACTAATCTCAAGTGATTGCAGTCGACAACGTAGAATATGGCAAAGCCACAGCAGAATCAAAGACCGAGGCGAGACGGATTGCCGCGTTAATGGCCTTGTCACAGCTTGGAGTTCGCGTGTGATCACTGCGCGAAGCGCGGCGCATCTGAGTAGGTCATATTCCATGTACATATCTGCCTACCTCTACTGACCCCACTCTCCCCATGTATCGCACAGCTGCGAACTATGAATCATGTACTCTACAGTTCAAGTTGCATACAGTCCCAGCATCACGTATCATGGAATGTCTAGGCGTGTATGTCTGTAGGGTTATAGACGACGCAACTCCCGTCGCTCATAGGATGTCCATGCTTTAGTAGTGGCGAGTCCTATGGTGTGGTGATAGTCAGAGATGTGTGTCGCTAATTGGGCACTCGTGCAGCGACTGAAGTGTGGATGTATGTGAAGAGGTAGCCACAATTCACGAGTGCGAGGGTTGTACTGCAGCGCGTGCAGGTGCGTAGTAGTAGTAGCAGTCCGGGAGGAAGATGCGCAAGATGCCGCGGCGCGTGTTTTTCTCCGCTTTCTGCTTTCCCCGCATACGAGCATGCCGCGACAAGCAACTATCCGCTATGTCTCCCTGCGAAACTCGCTCGTCAACCTACCTTTAAGTCTCTATGCGCCGCTCGTTGAACACCGCGTCGTGCGTCGCCTAACCATCCACATCTACACGCGCTCATAATTGCTGCTGTAGCGCGCACAAGGCGTCGCCGTCCATCTGTCGGGGACCGTCAAGGGCCAGAACGTTTCGGCACACGTGGGATGGACAGGACTCGCCGCTGCGTCGTCGTTGGCGTTGCGCGGCGCTGGTGCGAGCGAAACGGTGGAGATTGACCCGCAATATGCGGCGAGTTTGGGGCTCGTAGAAGGAACGCTCGTACGTCTACGCCTGTGCACTCGCTTGTACTGCGTGCTGACCGTGTGTAGGTGGAGATTGGACTACTACACGACCTGCCTGTCGCCAAGCACGTCGCGACTGAACCGTGCTCGGCGGACGACTGGGAGATCATCGTACGCCCTAAAGCGCCTCCTGTCGCTGCGCGTAATAACGCTCTAACACGTAGGAACTCCATGCGAATTACATTGAGGAGAGCATGCTCTCGCAAGTACGCGTCGCGTCCGTCGGGCAGGAGATAGACGCTTGGGTCCTCGGTCGCACGCGTGTCAGGTTTCGCGTCGGTGCGTCCTCGCCTCGTTTCCTTCCTCGCTGCGTGCGCTGACGCGGACAAAGTGTCCACCGACCCGCCCGGGCCGTGCATGCTATCGACAGACACTGAAGTCTCCATCGCGCCCAAGTCACGCGCCGTCGCTCGTTCTGCACCTAAACCTTCGACCAACGAACCCGTCGCGTCAACGTCCGCATTGTCCTCCTCTTCGAAGCCTGGATTGCCGCTGCGCGTCATACCCGCCTCGCTGGTCAAGGGCCTGCTGCTCCCAAGTACGAGTACGAGCGAGGCGACGTTGCTCGTGGCGCCGCATACGCTCGAGTCCCTGTCCCTCCCTGCCTCGGCGCTCGTGAGGGTCAAAGCCCTTCGACCGCCGTTCACGCTGTCCAAGCCTTCCTCCACCACTCCGAGCGAGCAGCCCGTCACGCGTGTGCTGAAACCCCAAGATCGCGACGCCGCGCCGGCGACGAAAGATCCGAAGAAATCTGAAGACGAGAAGAAGGAGGAGACCCACGTCGTCGCGCGCCTAGTGAGCGACGCCAGCGTGCCGATTGGAGAGGCCGTGTGCGTCGGTGTTGGGAGCGCGTTAGTGGCGGATTGGGATATCGTCAGGTTCGTCTCGTCCCTGTTCGTGTGGTCCTACTGACGTGCGCGTAGTGTTTCGCCCACCCCGGCGTCCGAGCGTGAGCCTACACCAGCGACGACGACTACAGCGGCTTCGGTGCCATCTGAGCCGTGCGTCTTCTCTTCATCTCTGCTCGTCCTACTTGCTGATATATTGCATAGTCCAGCACGACTGTCGGGCGTCGACGCCCTCCTCGACGAAGGGACGAATTACATCTTGCACTCCTTCGCCGTCTCCGCGCCATGTACGTTTGTTGCCTGCTTCAGTATGCCCCTGTACTCACGCGCCCGAAAGCTACTACAGGTCTCCTCGTCCTCGGCCGTCCGGGGTCAGGTCGGACGTCTATAGCGCGAGAAGTCGCGCGGAGGGTACAGGGAAAGACGTATGCTCGTACGTTTCCTCCTTCCCTTCCCCCTTCTACCCTCTTGCTTTCCCGTCCTCTTGCATTCCCTTCCCTCACTGCTCTTTCCTTCGCCGACCCTCGCTTCCCTCGCCGACGCTTTCCCATCGCCGACGCTCGCTCGGTGCAGACATCATATACCGCGACATGTCCTCCCTCGCCGAAGACCGTCCGTCCGTAATCAAAGACGCATGGAAGGACTTGTTGGATAGGAGTAGGTGGTCCGCGCCAGCCGTTTTGGTGTTGGATAATTTGGATGTGTTGGTTGGGGCGGAAGTCGAGGTGCGTTTCCCCCTTTTCCCCTTTGCCTTTTCTTTTCTCCGCCGCTCCTTCTCCAATCTTGCCGCTGACCCGCTGACGCGTCGGACCTCTGTAGCACGCAGACTCGTCGCGCCAACGACACCTCGCGGAACTCTTCCTCTCTCTCTTCAAAGGAAGCAAGCGAGGGGTGGCGGTCATCGCGACCGCGAAAGGAACTGCGAACTTGCATCCGTTATTGGCGACGTCGCATCTGTTTGGAGTTCAGTTGGGGTTGAAGAGTCCAGGGAGGGATGCTAGGCGGGATGTACGTGTCACTTTCCCCTTTCCCTTCTCATCCTCTCTCCCTTCCCCTTCTCGTCCTCTTTTCCTACGCGCCTTTGACGGTTCGAACGCTGACGCGCCCGAACCGCGAACAGATCCTCGCAACACTCATCTCCACACACCTCTCCACATCCTCCCACCTCGAACTCGATCCTACCGAACCGCCAAATTACATCGCACTCGCGGGTACGACGGAAGGCTATAGTGTACAAGATTTGGAAGATTTGGTGAAGAGGGGTGTGGGGTGTGCTGTTGAGCGTACCCAGGGGGAGTTGGTGCGTCGTCATCCTTTTCTTCCTGTTGATGGGTGTTGAGGGGAGTTGGTGGTGGGTGTAGACTCCCGCGTTAAGTGCGCGCGATTTCGATATCGCACAGAGGGATTTCGTTCCGCTTGCGTTGAGGGACGTGCAGCAGACTGGAAAGGGGGACGTTAGATGGGGTGATATCGGCGGTACGTACCCTTCTCGTCCTCGTTTTCCCTTCCCTTCGTCCTCTTTGCTCCTTCCCTTCGTCTGACGCGTCGTCTGTAGGTTTGAAAGAGACGCGACGCGTCCTTAGAGAAACGCTCGAGTGGCCGACCAAATACGGGCCTATTTTCGCGGGGTGTCCGTTACGCTTACGATCTGGGTGGGTTTCCCTTCCACCTCCTTTCACCTTTATCGCGTCAACCACTCCATCCGCTAACGTGCTGGTAGGTTACTCCTCTACGGATACCCGGGATGCGGCAAGACGCTCCTCGCCTCTGCCGTCGCGCGCGAGTGCGGGCTGAACTTTATTAGCGTAAAAGGTCCGGAGCTGTTGAACAAGTATATTGGGGCGAGCGAAAAGTCGGTGCGTTGCGTTTCTCTGTTTCGTTCGTTCTTTTCGGCTTTCGCGTTGGGTCTTGGTTCTTCGACTGGGCGGTGGCTTTGCAGTCAATGGCTTTACTCTTCTTTGGTTTCTTCGCGTCTTCGTCGCTTCGACTTGTTTGCGGGGTTCGGCTCTTTGACATTTCTGGTGCTGTACGCATATGGGCTTGTTGACTCTGGGCGACACCGGTATTGGGACATTGTTCCGGATACGCTCATCGACCCGCGCGTGTTTTGTCCTTCTTGTTGGTCCTTGGTGGCTTGCGGTTTCGTTTGGGCGTATGTGCAGATCAGCCTGTGCGGGTGCGACCCTGCAGTCTACCCGATGCGCTGGCGTGCGCGTCACGCAAGCTACCTACCTTTCTCATCCGGGCCCGTGGCGCGAGCGACCCTGCTCTGCGCGTTGAAGCTGCTTCGCGTCAACATCGGGTTCCGCACTTGCGGGATGGGTGCTGATATTGGGGAACCGAGCGATGTACTGGCGGTGTGCGCTGCATACGGCATGCGCGGCCGTGTGATCTATTCACGCTTCTTGTCTGGGTCCGTGACACAACAAGCCCTGCTCTGCAGTAGCGGACTCTCAAGTGTCATCTTACTTCAACGAGGTTTCTGCTTTCCATCTCTCATCTTTCTCTGTCGGGACCGCGGATACCGATCCAGTACACAGTTGATGTCTCAGGCACTGTCCCTGTTCGGTCCCGCATTATTGTGGCTGGAGATTGTTGCGAAATGTTCCTTTTCTTTCCCGTATGCGTTGTTGACGTCGCTTGGTGCTTGTCCTATGCGTCTCGGCGCGGATGCCAAGATTATCTTGTTATGCGCCGTGGACTGCCTCTCCCGCGGTCGCGACCCTTCATCGACGTCAGTCGTTCTGGCCGCCCATTACGATTGGGCCTCATCGTGTACTGTTGGTCACTATACTCCATCGGCGCCCGGGTATCCGGAATTGGCCCGTCATGTATGGTTGTCCTCACTGCGAAATGCGGTGTGGGCCCTACCCCTTCGGTCATACTCCGGGAGGGTATCCCTTCTATTCTTGCTTTTCGAACCCTCGCGAATACGTGACGGCGCGACATTGTGTCATTGTGTTCGTACGTGGCTACTGGGGCTGTCCATCGCCCTAGACGACAACTCTAGAGCCGCCGGCGACGTGGGAGTCCGATACGTTGGCGGTCGCGACCCTTGCGGCACCTGCCAATGTCAACCTCCTCTCCCGAGTCCATGGCGCGTCCCACTGTCACTTCTGCTCCTCTCGATCCCTAGACGACGGCGATCTGGTCTCCGTGGCCCTCTGCTTGTTTCCCGATATCACCGACTCCATGGCAGCCCCAGCGCAGTTCGTGCTGTGTCCTTCGCATACACGCTTGCTTCCTATGTCATTTGGCGCAGTTGTGTACCAGCGTCACCGCGAGCTACGAGCGCGAACGATACTTGCTGCTTTTTCCCGCTCAGCGCGGTTGATTCGCCAAACTCTCTCTTTTCCGACTTATTTGTTTCTGTCATTGGCTAACATCATATCACAATCAGGTTCGAGAGCTCTTTGAGCGCGCCAGCGCTGCGAAGCCCTGTGTATTATTTTTCGACGAGTTCGATTCGATTGCTCCCAAACGGTGAGCGCAATGTGTCCATGCTTTTCAGGCGACTGAACTTTCCCGACCCTTGAAGAGGACATGATAGCACCGGTGTGACGGACCGTGTTGTGAATCAGATGCTTACCCAAATGGACGGCGCAGAAGGGTTGGATGGCGTCTACGTTCTGGCCGCCACTAGGTACGTAATGTTCTCTCGACCGCCTATCTGCTCGGCTATCTTCTGCATCCTATCTCTTCGCCTATCGTTGCGGAATTTCTGGCCGTCTATCTTTCCCTCGCGCTCCGATGCTGACCCTGTCGTCCTTGCTCCATGCAGCCGACCGGACTTGATAGACCCTGCTCTCCTCCGTCCTGGTCGGCTCGACAAAGCGTTACTGTGCAATATGCCGGATGGCGATGAACGCCTGGAGGTAAGTTTGGGAATCATGCATGACTCGCCGATTATCTGACGATCCGGCATGTAGATCCTGCAAGTCGTGGCGCGCAAGGTGTCGCTGAGCCCGGAGGTTGATCTGTCCGACTATACCACGCAGACCGAGGGTTATTCAGGCGCTGATCTGCAGGCGCTGGTGTACAACGCGCATCTTGACGCGGTGCACGAAACAATGCTCTTGCCGCAATCCTCGGACGCCGGGTCTGGAAATGGACAAGACGGCCGGAGCGTACGTGTCAAGCAGTTCGGCGCCGCCGAGCTAGGACAAAAGTCTGCCGCGGAGGAAACGGCGCTTCAACGACGTGTGCGTACATGTTTCTTCCCTACTACACTTTGATGCTCCTGGATTGATACGACTCGCGCGGTCCTAGATGGCCGCTATGATGAACCCTCGCCGTTCGGGGAGTGCGTCTCCGGCGAAGCCGATGACCAACGGTGATCATGCAGCGCCCATGCCTAAGGTACTGTTTCTCTATACTCCTCGGCTACCGACATCTGACTGTCACGCTGAAACGATCACTTGGTGAACAGATCGAAGTGGACGACGGGCACCTGCTGAAGGCGCTTCGCGGCATGAAGCCGTCTCTCCCTGCTGAAGAGCGCGCGAGGTTGGACTGGATGTATGTCCGCTTCGCATACTCTTCTCCCTTCCACAACTGATGTTACGCTTCTAGCTACGCAAAGTTCAGTTCGGACAGAAGTGAGGGTCTTCCTGCTCCGAGCGGAGGCGGTGGTGTTGGTCAAAGGGCATCCTTGATGTGACGCGACCTACCCATGTCTTCCTTCGGCATCTCGACGCGTGTTCTGCTTATAGCATTGTCTGGTACGGTGTTGAATGTTCAGGCGACAGCTGCGCAAATTCCGCGGCAGAAGCCCGCGGCTTGTAAGCGTGCGCCTCTTTGGCGACAGGCCAGAGGTTTGGAGCATGACGATGATCTCCGATGTTTCATCGACGAGAGCGCGACACTGCGCAGTCATTCGTTCATCGCATTGCATATCCCGGGCCTCGATCGCACCACTGGGAGGAGGTGCGCAATGATACTGAGGACAAACACGCAGATCCCGCCTATAGCCACAGTGTATTCTTCCCCAGCGGCGCCACTTGAACCTCCTGAAACCCAACGCAGAATCGCTGAGGCGTCTAAGCACACGTTCGGACCTGACTAAGGTGCGCAGCTGTCGGATGTCCGTGCATGACCTGTCAGGCGCTCCACATTCGCTATCGAGCATAAATTTCCGAGGACGCGACTTCCGCCGCCTTTCAATGAGATGTCAGACTTTCTATTGCGCAGCCGTTGGGACCATCTAGGTTCATGTTTTACACAAAACACATCGAGCAATTTGCGCGCAAGTGTGGTCCGGAAGTGCAGATTCCCGAGGCAACGTCCCGAACTGGTGATGAGTCGAAACTAACGCACAGTCAATGGCATAACTGACGGCACGGCCTCTAATAGATAATTTAGTTCTGTAATTTAGCTTAGAACGGCTCACCTCTTCATCGGCACCAGAGCGCTTCTCCGCGCAGAATGCCGCAAACAATGACACCATGACACATCGGAGATACAGCCCGTCCCATATAGTTCGGCTTGAGACGGCGTATGGACGTCGCGCTGGTGGCCCGCCGGACCGTTGCCTCTACTCGGTCGCGGTGCAGAGGAACATAAGACACCACATCTTCCCATGAATTCCGGGTTCAGTGGATAACACTTGGACACGAGGCGAACACGATGCACGTCGCACCGGTTCTCCGGCTTGTGAATATGTTTATCGCTTTCTTTTGGAGGTTTCTATCGTCGGTGCCTTTCCTCGATGCGCGTAGATGACAGCTGGAACGGCTTCGATCAGGGTTTTTACAACGTCGCTTGTCCGCGATAATCTCCTATCCTACTGAATTGTACCTCCACCGCGTCGTGTTTCAAGGCCTAGAGCCTGGAGAGCGGCGTATGTCAAGGGAGCACCTCCGCCTACTAGTATGTTGACCCACTACGAATTAGTAGAAGTTTCAGCTTCGTGACGGCCGCGGCAGCCTGTCCCGCTCAGGTAAGCTTCCGACAGATCACGCGCCGGTACTTCTCAGGTTGAGCGACAACATATTACTGGCTATAATTTGCGCCGCCGTTCGAAGAAATGATACGACGCGGTGCCTAAGGGAAATCCAGCGATCGCCATGTGGTGCGCTTGAATTCCTGTGCTGTCTGCGTTGACTTTCAGGTGGGCCAGGGCACGTGTTAATGTATACATTGCCGGGGCGTATTTGCTTCCAGTACGCACAAGTGGGAAGACTCCGTATACGTAGTGCACTCCGGAGGCACTGCAGCGGCGCGCTGCTAGATTTGTATTTCCATAACACCAGATAGCCCAGCTGAGAGGGGGTTCATGTAAGGACTCTACTCCAGCATTGTACGTGGAAGTGAGCCTGTCAACTTCGACAGTATGCAAGATAGGCATGCGGTGTATCAGCCACGAGACCTCAGCTCCGGGTAATCGAGACTTCTCCGAAGGTATTAAGCGAGATACGTGTGCACCAATGCCGTATGTATTAGACCCTTCCTTCACAGGCGCGTACAGCGAAATGTCTCCGGATTCCTGGTCCGGTCCCTCCTTCTCGACGTCCGTGTCGATCAGGAGACCAACTCCTGGCTTCGGCGCCACGCTCGTGACCGCAAAGAGTCGTCCTTCCTACTGGTACCGCACGCAGTAGGCAGGCCACGGGTGTCCTTAAGCTGCGATATGTCGTTGACAGCCAGGAGGGTACATTGTAGAGATAACGAGGGAAAACGCGCTTCCGATCTCTTACGGCAATTGTCCCAATGCCCGCAGCGCATTGCATGCTGCCGCCTCTTTAGCACTCTGCTTCCCCACACCATAGCCAGTATATATTGCCGGGGGCTGGTAATTCAACACTGTTGAGGTACGTCAATGCGGCGCTTGGCGCGACTATGAGACTTACGAGTAACAGTCGCAACGCATTGATCACCTCTGCCGCCAACTGGGAGGGACTCCGAATATCGTATATAGGACTGAGGAGGTATGTGGTGTCGTTGGTAATAGTTGTTCAGCTGCATGACGTAGCCTCTTAATCGATCGCTCATTCCTAGTAAGGGGATTTCGCCGCGCAGCCTGTGAGGAGAGGACGACCAAGAGTGGATAGGAGAAAGTGAGGTGACGGGAATCCGGCGACATAGGTTAGGCTATAAGTGACGACGATCACCCCGGCGACAGAGCTGTCGAAGCGAACAGGTCACGGCGTCACATTTCGGGGTTGAAGTAATCGCAACGCTAACACCGATACGGCTGCTACACGGCCTCATTTGTAACCGCTGCGCAGCCCTTAACATGGAAGACCAAATCGGACATCCCTTCAGGTAGTGTAACCCAGCAGGCTGGCGCTGCACTGGCTGACGACGCACAGGATGCATTGGGGTCGCCTACAATGTGACAAGCGACGGAAGTGGACAAGTGGCTTCCGTGACACTCCCACGGGACGCCGTAAAGGGAAGGCAACCCCAAAATCAGGGTGGGGGCGCGCCGATCAACGTAAACCGTGAGGAAGGAAACTGGATTCCCGGATTTCCGGAGGCTCATACAACTTCCGCTGCGATATGAAATCTTGGGATTGACGTGAGCCACGATCAGGATGGAGCCGTGAAGAAATGGCGTACGATTTATTGCTGCCTGCGGGCATGGGCGCGGGCGGCAGGCGCTCACCCGATGGCACGCTGAGCGACCCACTGCTGACCCATCCACGAGCCCCAGGAACGGCGGTGACCGTGCTACAAGTGTTGTCAGCGCTGAGAAAGGCGCTGTACCCCAACGCGCCGTGAAAGCGCTTTACATACATATCTAAGTTATCCGCAGGGGCGGCTCCCATCACGAGTTCGCGCCAAGCAGTGTGCGACTGGCGCAAGATTTCGAGCGCGCGCCCTCTATCTCCAGGCGAAGCATCAGCTACCAGGGTGTGCGTCTTCCCATCGGGTAACTCGTGGAGCTGCAGCCATTCCCGGGAAGCGGCGACGATGCCTGGTTCCTCGCGCTCGATATCAGCGACGCTCGAAAGGGTCTGCGAGCGTGGATCGCGCGTGTCGATGACAAGAAGTTTCCAGTCAGTCACGCGGTCATCCGAGCTCCCGGTAAGCTGTCGCTCGACCCCGATAACGCCTAGAACCTTGACGGTGATGACCTCTCCAATGCTCGCGATCCGCGTTCCAATCTCGCACACGTCGAGCGGCCCGTTGTCGGCAGGCCATCGAGCACCGGAAATGCGTAATGTGGGGCTTTCCCAGGTCTATAGTATGCCTCAGTTTACAACAACAACCTTCGGAAACAAAGGGCAGCAGTACACGTACTTGGGGCACGACGCCGACATTCCAAGGGTACCCATGATGCGGGAATAGGTTCCTGACAATCCTTGGTTTGTTATTGCGACATTCATGAGCCAAGGGTGCCAGCGGTTCCTCGGTCGCGAGGCGGATGCGAGCATTCGTCCAACGCGGTGCAGTCACCACAATATTCAGCAAGCCCTGTGCTTCGTCTGCATAGGCAGAAATGTCGTGCCATGCACTGACAGGCCGGGTGTCGCGCTCCAGGTACAGGCGGTAACCTGGTGTAATCGAATCGGTCGCCTGGTCTACGACAGGACCGTTGTGAAGTGTTTTGCGCACCTTTCGTATTAGGCTGCCCGACTTCTCGACCTGGCACCTTATTTGATTAGGTTACCGGTTAATATCAGTCGAGAGGCGGCGTACAAGTATACGGTGGGTCTGATATCATGATGGTTGGATGTCAAGCTGCGGGTCCGGTTGCGGGCGCACAGACGCTGTTGACACCGCCGCGCACCTGTATATTACCGGAAATCAGTATGTTCATAGGGAAAGCAGCGGTGCAGCTTTCCCTATGGCCATAGCGAATTCGATTTATTTCCTATCCAGCAGGAAACCTGCTGGAAACCTGCGTGAACTTCTCTAAGTCATAGCCGCTGCCGGATCAAGGCACGACCTGTCAGACGGATTGCCGGCGCTCCACACCGTCATCGGCATTAGTAACCGCCTGTCGTCGTTGCCAAACACCGTGCTCACCGCTGCCGACGGTGAGCACAAGTGCTGCCTCATAGGTAATACATTAAATTATGAAAATAACACCGTTAGACTCGTATTGATGAGCCGATTACAACTGTGTAAATATTATTGCTGCCGATGTCGTAGGGACGGGTGCATGAGCGAGATCTGCCCGATAACCGCTTTTGGCTTTTGGGTCCGGAATTTCGTAGTACCACAAATATAAGGTTTGTACCCATTCTCACGGTGTTATTGACCAGCAATACCCCATATCCTACTGTCTCAGCGCTTATGTGCGTTAGCAGAGGGATTCTAAGTTCTCAGAGCGTGGGAATTCCGCTATAGGGCTTGGTCTATTGCAGTAAACCTCAGCACCACCCCTTATTATTGTAGATCTAGACTCTATACACCCACCGATACATGGGTATAGCTGGGTATTTAGTACCCAGCATGCTGTGCTTCGATCTGTGGCTATTCTCCACTTCGATCGGTACAGCTAATGTACAGCGGATCTGAGGCTTCCAATCGTCTACAAGATATTTAAAACGATTTGTCATAGGGTGGTTAAGCTTCCGGGTGCCTGGAAGTCCCGATCTAGACTTCGGATGAATATAATTAAACGAGCCACAGAACAGTACCTTGACTACTGGAACCTCAACCAAGGGTGCCATTACTGTTGGATGGATGTATAGACCCCTTCCTGAGACCCTTGCGCCGAGGTAGTGTTGTCTACATGGAAGTGGTTGTGAGTTCAACACTGTTCATGTACGGCAGCATACATCTGCCCTTGAGGCTCCCCTATCCCACCCGGCTCAGGAAGGGGTCTATACATTCATCCAACAGTATTGGCACCCTTGGTTGAGGTTCCAGTAGTCAAGGTACTGTTCTGTGGCTCGTTTAATTATATTCATCCGAAGTCTAGATCGGGACTTCCAGGCACCCGGAAGCTTCGATACCTTGCGATAAATCATCTTAAATACAGTCTAGACGATTCCTTTGCTTGATTGAGTTGCCCCCGCGCTGTACCGTCCTGGGTGGAAAATAGCCACAGATCAGACCACACCATCATGGAGACTAGGGGGCCCCACTGCACCACTATACCTATGAGCTCCCACGGCCTAGTGTTCCATTTCTGAGCAGTGGGAATAAGGTTTAGAGCAGTGGTTGAGGCCCTGTGGTCGAATTCCCACGCTCTGTGAACTTCGTATCCCTCTGTGAGTTCTAACTAACACTGGAGCTACATTATTTAGTCTAATAACTGGTATAAGACCTGTGAGAGTAAGTACAGAGCTCATATCTGTGGTGCTACGAAATTCCGGAGTCAAACGCCAAATGCGGTCATCGGACAGATCGGGCTCACCCGCCCTTCCCAATGGCGTCGGCCGCTATAACATTAGCACGGTTGTATTCGGCTCGCTTGTGCGATCCCAACGGTATTATTTTCATCATTTTTCGTATTTAACTGAAGTGCCGACGGTGAGCACGGTGTTTGGCAACGGTGACGGGCAATTACTGATGCCGATGACGGTGAAGGCAGCGGCAATCCGTTTGACAGCTGGTGCCTTGATCCGGCGGCCGCTCTGGACTTAGAGAAGTTCACGCAGGTTTACTGCAGGTTTCCAGCAGGATAGGGAATAAAAGGAAATCGCTATGGCCATAGGGAAAGCTGCACCGCTGCTTTCCCTATGGACATACTGAATTCCGGTAATATACAGGTGCCGCCGCGACCATTATGTAGGCGACAAGGGCAATTACAATTCAATGATGCTCGCGAGTGTTTAATGGCTTTAATTGCTGGTATAAAGTGGGACGCGGGGTCGCTTCTTCCTGTTCGTGTAGTAGTAGTAGTAGTAGTAGTGCACAAGAAAGTGTTGAGCGGGTCCAAGCGAACGGGACGGAACTTTTCGCGGTCGGAACCATTTGAATCGGTCGGACTCTGAGAAAAACTCTAGGGGTGATATGAATGGTTCGATAGCAGAAATTCTTCGCTATGACCAACCCTGGCATTTGAAGGACAATAGGGTCCCTTTGCTCATCACTTAGCCTCGTGGTTCATATGCGCACAGTCCATTCCACGTATCCTAGTCGTCCTACGTCGGTCTGAGGTATATCCTGAAGGTTACGGGCGGATAGCGTAAGTCCTCGCAAAGCGGCCATCTGAGCGTGACAACGCGCCCGTCATTTCAAGACGCAGCAAATTTATAGCCCATGTCAGCTACCATAGCGATACATAACTTAAACGACTCTTCTCCGGGTTGTCTTCACGAACAGCCTTGGTCCAGCCTTAGCGGTCCTACGTCGACTTGACGACGTCAACATCGACAGCGTGGTAGCAGTAGTTGCACATGGACTCGGAGACTCCAAAGTTCTGTTCGTCCGAGTAATACTGCTGCCTAGTCTTCATCAAATGTCAATTCGACAATGACAGTCCCGTTTCGGTGATATCCGCGCGGCACGTGATCGATGATCCGCACTATCCGGGCGCGTCGCCGGCGAGAATTCGTGATTCGGCCGTCCTCCTACGTCCTGAAAATACCCCACAGTAGTTGAACACACCCGACTCTACGCTAAGTAATTTTTAAGTACTTAACGTAGGTTTGGAGCATCCAGCAAACTCGTTTTGGGCCGAGACGGACGGAACCTCGTCGGGGCTCGGGGTACTCCATGTAAGCACACCGTGGTTACGGTAAATATATCTCTGTGCTACCTGGGTGCTATCCTCACCTCTCCTGCGCGTCTCTGAGGCAGAAAAGGGATTTTCGGTCGGGAGGGACTTGTCTGGAGGGTTATCCCATCATTTTGATGGGGAGTATTGCCTTTTCCGGGTTATCTCGAGTTATTTGTCAGCAAGCCGAGGCCTGCCGAGCATCGGTTAGGACCGAACGTCGACTGTCATTGTGATGGGCGCGTTTTGATGCAGACTATAAAACTTGGAACGAGCTTCTTCCAAACTATAGTCTGCGCAGGAGACTAACTGCTGCCAGTGCCTGGAGCCCTCTGCTCCCTATTACTACTTCCCAGGCTGCGTTCCTACTACTACAAAGTCTTGAGCTTGAGGAGGGATAACAACGACGTGCTTTGAGGATGTGAAGCTCATCGGTGGATAGGTTGACCGTCACATGCGCGTGATACTTACAGTACATGGAGACGTTCGGTTTCGAAACTTTGGATATCCCACCATTCATATTGGATGCAAGCTACGACAATGTAACATTGAGCAAGTGTGGTAGAACTCGTATGAGATCTTCACTTACGGCCTTCTGAGCGCTCCATAGTGAGATGATTACGATATTCCGTGCGTGCACGCGAACCCGCTGGCCCCCCTGGCGTATCCCGATCGTGCGGGCCACCCGTCAGGTGCGCCAAAAGTCCCGTGACCTGGAGCCGCACCCTTCGCAACCCGTGCACTAATGTGGAGCTCCTCCGGTTTGCCCCTGCCGCCATTTAAGATCGGTTGCAGACGAATCCGTGTTCGACAGCATTCGGAGCGGCCCGTCCTTGAGTGGGCATGAATTGCGGGAGGGGCGAACCGGACAGATGTAGTATATGTTTTTATTCCCCAGTCTACACAGAGATCTGTAGTGCTACTATTGAAAGAAAGCACGATGTAGTTTTGTATACATTCATGAGCTAACCAACATTCATGCTGCAGGCGGATCTATGAGAGGGAGCGACGGAACAGGCGGGACCCATTGTCCTCCCAATGTCCGTCTGAGAACCGTCTCCATCGACAAAGCTCGTATCCGTCTGCAGCGCACGTACTTGAAGAACTCATCCTCAGTCGCACTGCGCTCAGTCGGTGGCGCCAACCAGTAGACATAGTATCCCCACCTGCGTTCGTGTAAACTCACATCGATGGGAAACTCGTAGAGAAATAACGCACCAGCCACCGCAATCGCCCGCACCTTCGCCTCTATTCTGCCCGGGCATCGTTTCGGGATCGTTCGCCCAGACGGTGAGGAATCGTTTAGGGTACAGCCAGAAGAGCGCGTTCCACATCGTTTGGTCTTTGCCGACGAAGAGCCCGCGGTCGATGTAGTGATAGAAGTACGTGAAGTAGACTTTGTTCCACCATTCCATCGCTTTGGGTGTACCGCCGAACATCGAGCCTGGAGTACATTAGCTCGTATGGTTAAGCGATGTGGTTGTGTTACCGATCGCGAAGTCGATATCCAGAGGACCCATCGACTCGTTCCAGGTCCTGCTGCTCTCCGGAGGCTGCCACTGGATAGGTACGATGACGAGATCCTCGGCAGGTGTGCCCGACTCCTTCGAGGCAGATTTCCAGAACTTGCGAACGGCGCCGACTTCGGGCCATCGCCTGAACGCGTGCGGTCGACGGAAGGTGCCTATGTCCATCCAGAACGCGTAGTTGTACGGTTTGCGCGAGGGGTGTTGCGACTTTAGGGCGGTATCCATGAAGAATGTCTGTGATTGTGTCAAGGCCTGGTAAGATCTAGCGCGTGGGTATGGCGTACCTTGGCGGCCCAGACAGCGTACAGATCCGCATTGTGGTATGCCTTCTCGCGGTCCTTCTCCTGTTGCGCCTCAAGCTGTTCGCGGCGTTTGGGACTCGCGAGTGGTGGGATATCCTTCGGGGTTGACCAGCGCGTGTCCACAATGAGCGGCAACGGACCACGCAGTCTGCGCGCCGTATCCGCCAGCTCTGGCGTGGTGAACATGTACACGTCCGCGTGCATCGTCTCGAGGAACAACCGCATCCATTCGTCGTATTCGCCATGCGAGTGCTTTGACGCGCCGAACGGGAAGTACGCTGTTACCAGGAGGACATTTTCTGGTTCTGGGTCGTGGAGGGACCAGATACTGCTTTGCCAGCGTGAAAATACGGAACCCGTCACGCTGCGGACGATCGACGAGTTGGTGTAGAGGAGGAAGAGCGTCCCGAACGAGACTAGGACGAGAACGCCCACGAGACTACGCGCTGGACGCATGGTCGTGAGAGCAAGGGAGAATACACAAACTGCGCCCGCCGTGATGCGCCCGGCGGTGCGCGGGACCAGAGACTGATGAGATAAATGATCGGCAGGCACAATCGTGCCGAATTCTGCCGCTAACGCCGAGTCTCTGTAGAGGTCAGTTGAGTAATCTAATGAGGTGCTCAAAGGCGTACACTATATGTCAAAGGTTCTTCGCAACAAGCATGGGTACTCGAGATTGGATTTCATGTTTTGTTAGCTCGTACCGGCCCCGGGGGTTCTTGGCCGCGACTCGCTTAGCTAACGCATCGGCCGGAGGAGGACTTGATTCTGGCTGCGGGTCTCAGAGCGAGGATGTCTTTGCGCCATATGTGATAACTCTAGGACGAATAGACTTCCTTCCTTCCGTCCTTCCAACTTGAAGTCCGTCCCGCTCAGTTTGTCCACGTTTGGCCGCCGGTTCTTCTCTTACTTTTCCCCGACTTCTAAGGATCAACGTTCAACGGCTGATTATCCTATGCTTGTTTGGCGTTATGGCACACTAGGTGCAGGTGCTCCTGGTACATCCGTTTTGCTCGTCCTGCCAGTGGACCTTGTTTTCACCCTGGCGACTTTGCGTTTCATGAGCTTTCATGAAACTATGCATTCAAATGGACTATGCATCAAGTACAAGTAATCGTCGTTATACACGTATATCACGCCTTGGTCGCAGCTGGTGCTGGCGCGTTCTCTGTCATCTCGAGGCTATGCTTTTCGATGGACGGCCGGCTCTTCTCGTCCTCCACCTCGCTACCTTCGCCGCGCTCTACAGCATCTGGCGTCGTCGCGCGGCCTTTGCCCTTCTCGAACGCCTCGTGTCCCGCGCGCGCAACCGTCTCGAACCGCGACCCAATCTCCTCGTGGCCAATCGCGAGCCAGATCGCGAGCCAAATGAAGATGACGGTCATGAAGTATGCCTGTGCGCCGGCGTAGTCGGGACGCAGCTCGCCCTTGTACATCTTCGGGTAGCGCTCGGCCATCGTCGACAGGAGCTGCGCTGCCGGCGAAGATATCACTGTGGGACACGCGCATGTCAGAGGCGGACATTAACTTTTGGAAGAAAGGTACGCACTGTTGCCAATCTGGTAAGTTATACCAGGGAACGTCGCGCGGAACTGAGGAGGGGACAGCTCGGACAAGTGGATCGGGACGACACTGCAACTAGGTCAGTACAATCCACTCAGCCATATTTTTTTGCTTACCCCCATGCACCCTGAACGCAGAACTGCAGAAGGAAGGCGCCCGCAACGAGTGCACCCCACGAGTCGGGAAGTACCCAGAGCGGGATGAGGCACGCGCCCACGCACGACACGACGATAATCGACGCGCGCCGTCCGTAGAACTGGCTCAAGTACCCAACGATCGTTCCTCCTACCACGCAGCCGACTTTACCGATTAGCGCCGCCTTGGTCGCCTGCTTCTTGCTGAAGCCCTTTCCGACCTCCATGTACGTGGCGTACATATCCTGCGAGCCGTGCGAGGAGAAGTTGAACGCGGCCATCATGAGCGAGGCGTAGATCGCGCGCTTCCAGTACACCTTCATCATCGCCTTGCCCTCGCCCGAGAACGCCTTGACCTTCTCCTTGACGGAGACTTTCTGGCCGCTGCGCTTCGCCTTGTTCTCGAGGTAGATGCGCGATTCGGGGAACAGGACACGCAGGAACGCGACGAAGCCGGTCAGGGCGGCACCTGAGGCGGTACGTGAGCAGGGCGCCCTCAGCATGAAGGAGTAAAAGAGCTCACCAATGTAGAACAGTGACTTCCAGCCGAAGCGCGAGTTCGGGACGACGTACAAGTTGAAGATGGCAGCTGTTCACGATACCATCAGCGCGACGGAGCAGGACAGCGCAAGTTCTGACGCACCAATAATGTAGCCCAGTGCGTAACCCTGCTGTAGGATACCGCTGAACAAACCGCGCGCCTCGACAGGCATATTCTCCAAGCTGCGAGCAAAGTTGAGTTGATGGTCCTGCCGGCCAAGCAAGGACGACTCTCACCTCATCGACGCCGACAAACCCCAGATACCGCCCATACCGATACCGAACAGAGATCTGACGGCCAAGAACGTATGCCAATCCGGGGCGTAGACAGTGCCAATTTGCAAAGCCGCAATAATGATCTGTGCACCAAGGTAAGCCTAATGAAACAGTGTCCTGCGATGTGCATACGAGGTTGATGATCATAGGCCACTTGCGGCCGTACATGTCGCCTGCGATACCGAAGACTGCGGCACCGATGGTACGGAAGAGCAGGGTCAAGGTGATGGACTCGGAGATGACCTCGCGATCTTCGTGGAAGTATGCGGAGAGGTTCGTGAGGGAGAGGGAACCGGCGTGGAAGTCGTATCCGTCCATCCTATACCAAAACAGTGAGCACAACAGCGTACGCATCAAGAGATGCAGTACGTACGTCCATGCCCACAGACCAACGAGGAAGAACAACCAGTTCTGCCAAGTGAGCGTGGCGCAGATCTTCAACGGGTTGACGAGCTTGCGACGCTCCACAGGTCCGTATACGCGCTCGCCAGCGTCGTTGTAGTACCAGGCATGGGTGGGGTTGAACACGTCCTTCAAGTGCCGCTTCGCGCGCTCCCAGCCCCAAGGCAGAGGCGGCGGGCCTGTCGTGTTGACCTCTGTGTGCGACGCCATAGGTGCGATGGTGCGGTACGAGGAGGCAACGACAACACTTGGGGAGGGATTCTCCACAAGAAGAACCCCCTTCGGACGCTCATCCTTCTTCTTTATATATGTGCAGCACGAAAATCGAATCTGAATCTGGGCTTCGAACGTCGATCACCGAGTCGCGCGCTCTGATCCTGCGCGACGCCGGATGAGACGCGGGGGAAAACAAAATACGCCTATCAGCGATTGTGCCTCAGATCTGTGAATGCTCTGACTCTCGTGACCTAGTCGCGCCCACGCAGGTCGTGTGGGATTTTCTGGCTGGCTGGCGAGATTACAGTCGGGCAGAGTCGGGATCTCGACCGCGTGCTGCATCGAGCCCCTGCCAAGATACTCTTGGGCTTGTGGGGAAACACACTCAACGGACCGGACGTCCGAATTCCTGCCCAGTATACTTGTCCTCTCAAGCGTCGTGGCTAAGGCTTTCCGTCTCTGCAAGTGCGTCGTAAGAATAGAACCAGAAGTTATCGATACTCTGGCTTTCCCCGATGTCGCGGTGCGTTATGCCCGATCTCCACGCGCAAGGCTTGGCGTACCCCACGGGGTCGGGTGACTGCTGATGACTTGCAAATCTGAATGTAGACTCTGAGCCCGATGCACAGAGATGACCCGAAAGGTGACGGGGTATAGGAGACACCTCCACAATAGGTATTACGAAACGCTGAGCTGCGAAGTTTGGACGAGCTTAGGAATCATAAATTGTGATTATTGCATACACCGTCTTTTTCACTGCCCAGCGGAGGAGCTCATTACAGACAGTACATGACGAGCAACCGTACACCACAACTCCTTATCAAAATTTCCCGGGCATTCCATGGCGCGTATAGCTTCTCCCGAGCGAGGAGTTTGCTGTCGCGTCGCCTGAGGAGTCGTCATCGCGAGGCTCGGACTGGACGGGATATCGCCGTCCTGAGCAATCATCCTCCTCTACCTGGGTGCTCCAGGCTCCCGGCATGCTGTTGGCGCGCTGCCGTACGAACGGAGGCTCCGGCGTACTGAGCCCTGCAGACGCGTGCTTGGCAGCGTCGACAGTAGCGTAGAATGCGCTACTAGCCGCGATTCCAACGTTGTTGAATTGTGGAAGAGCGATCGAGGGCACACGTAGGCGCAGTGTCGGCGCCGAAGGAAGACTTGGGAAGTGTGGAAGACGATCCTGAGACGCAGATGCCAGGTTGTACATTGAGGTAAGGAAGCCGGAAGTCTATACGTGGATGTCATTATCGCTGAGGTCGATGGATATAGAGGCGTATAGTTTCTCGAGCTGTGCGAGCGAGCGACTGAAAGATATCAGTACATACTATTCAGATAACGGCGAAGTACTGCTGACCACGTCAGGAACTTTGCTTTGTAGAGAACGCGAGATCGCGACCCCTTGCTCGACCCAAGGTGTCAGTCGCGCCCTGACATCGACGCCGGATGACACTGCCGGAGAGACTTCTGCGGACGCCGGGGTCGACGTGGTCGGGATGGGCGTGATCTTCTCCGATGGTACAGAATGATTCTCCGAGGAATGGAGTGTCTCAGGCTCCAGGGCGTCAGCCTGGTGACAAGACCTATGTTCAACGCCGTGGACGGACAGAGTCGATCAACAAAGCGTACCGAAGACGTAAGCGAATGCGTGTAAGACGGGGGCAGCTCGCGCTGGATGGCTGCGTCGATGTTCCTGAGAGACCGCACGAACTCGTCATGGTGAGCTCGTAGCAGCTCTGATATGTCGGTCTTGACGGCTGCGCGGACGTCGAGTAAAAGGGCCGCCGTTCTCTCCTGTGTCGTCTGGTCATCCGCACGTTTCCTCGAGCCGGATAATTCTTCAGCTTTGGCTTGTAGCTCGGCGAACGCCTGCGACAGTCGCGTTAGCCTGCAGGATGGTGCATCGAAGCGCCCACATACAGCTTCACTCTGGATAAATCTCTGGCTACCTCCACGCTCGTCGACGAAACGAATGAGCTGGCGCTCCTCTGGCGAGTGTACTTGACGTAAGAGATGGAGCATTTGAAGGCTGTGGCTCAGCACTTCGCCACTGGCGACCACAGCGTCGCCGACGCGATCGATAGCCTTGGCGTTGCGGATTGCGAGTGCGAACGTCAATTCCTCACGGCGTTGAGCGAAGTGGGCCATGTAATCAGCAAACGTCGCCTCCCAGCGTGCGCCATCCAGGAATTTGGCTACAAACGTCAATGTCAATCTCTGCACCCAAGTCGGGGGAGGGCGTACCGAAGTACTTCAGACCAACGTATGCCTCGCACGCTTCACTACATTCTCTGATATTGCGCGACGCCTGGTCGACAATGACTTGCAGTCGGGTGTTGAGCCGGCCGCCTGTCGAGAGGGACGCAGGATCGTCGATCTGCATAATGCTGTGAAGTTACTGTTAGAAGAGGAAAACGGTGACGAGAAGGTGTGGTATTACTCGAAGAGCGCTACTCAATGTCAGTTCCCTGGGTCTGGGTTGAGAACATGCTTACCGTCGACCATTTCAATCATGGAGATCTTGACTACGAGGACGCGCCTGTCGTTGTCTTGTCGTCGCATTTCGAACTGTAGAGCGATCTTGAACACATGAGCGAGTCCTGCAAGTGATATCGTCATCTGGAAACGTCACATATCATGCCGGGCACGCACCTTGTACGACCGGATGCAATCCTTGCACGAGGTCGAGGGCGTCCATTACGGCTTTGCCCCACGGCTTGAACTGATCGACCTGAAGCTTGATAGTGGGAAGCGTCGAAGCGTACTGGCGGGCAGCTTCAATAGCTGCGAGAGCATGGTCACGGGATGTGGGCGAGGGCGAGGAGGGGCCGACGGAAGTCGGTTCGTTCAGAGACGTGGGACGCGGCAAGTCGACGCCAGAAGCTGTTGCCGTCGTTTGATTTATGTCATCCGAGAGTGGTGGGAGTTCGGAAGACACATCACACCCGACAGGCTGCGGGCTGTCTGACGTGCAGGTCGAGCCGACGGGTGGGTGAGGTTCGGTTGGTGGGAGCGGCGGTGAATGGGAGGGTTCGGACGAAATTGGAGAGGTCGCGGGTACCGCAGATGTCGGGACAAATGCGATAGGTTCTTCATCGTCTGGCAACGCCGGGGCTGCCGCCGAGGATGGCGGTTGGTGAAGGGCAGGCAATGCCACGGACGGCAGCGAAATAGCCTCGACGACGTCGGCTCTAGAGGGCTGGCAAAGTAGGCAACGCTGAAGCCGTTGCTTGAATCTCTACGCCGTGCTATGAGCAAGTCTAAAAAAGAGGAGCGTAGAAGAGCCTCACCTTCCATCTCAAAGCGAGAGTCGACATCGCTAATGCAGGTTTTCTGAACTATCCGGGATTTCGGTACTCCTGGAGCGCTGGCTCATGCTGTTAAATGTGGCAAAGCAAAGCAAGCAACGTGGCTCCTGCGTTTTGCGAGGCTGCAACTTGAGGACTCCGTCCGCGATGCCTCGAACATGCTGCTCGTCTAAAGAGTGGAGCCGACCAGATTTGTCGCGACGTGACTTCTTCGCTCGCAAAAATACCTATCAATCAGGGAATAAACGCGTTCGACACACACAGTGGTCGTGTCTGAGGCGCAAGCTGTGCTTGAAGCTCCTCACGATTCAGAGCCAGGAGTAATTGGATGCGTACAATGAGTGGGCCCAAGAGTGCGAAGGCGAGGCACGAATGGGTAACTAGTCACCTGAACGCCGTCCACGGTAATGACAGATAGGACTTTCGCCTCGAGGGAATATCGTGGACATTCCAACCACGAGGACAGCAGGCAAGTAGCAGGAAATCGATGGCCCAAGCACGCGGTAGCCAGCAGCAAGCCAGAAGGTGAAAATCGGACGTCGACAGAATCGTCTATCTTCTAGGCGGGCACAGGTAAGGGATATAGAATGACGACGAGTGAAGAGTACGTCGCTGGTGCTGGTTCGTCAGTTGCGTCACGCAGAGCGCGGTCGAAGGTGACGTGTCCAGAAAAAGCTCAGTCCACTCCGCCCTTTTTTGACCTGATACACGTCCACGTCCTAGGTACGTGTTTCTTACAAAGTAGTTGCGGAGTCGTTCAGTACTGTTCAAGTCTGGTTCAAGTGTCTACGCACGGTACGGTTTCTCAACTGGCGCTAGGGATGCAAGCCGTATCCGTCCGAGCCGTAATTACGGACCGTGATTACCAGTCCCGTAGGCTCTTCTGAGCGCGTCCTACGGGTACGGGTATGAGCGGGTTGGACCCGTCTAAACCGTAAAAGTACTTACGACCGTAACTGCCGTAATACGGGCCACGGCTCGTCAATGGATACGTACATTTTACCACTCTCAGTCGACTCTCAGTGTGTTCCTGCAAGTCTGGGAGATGGATATCAGGGTTCTGAATACGGCTAGTATACACGGAAGGTCTTTTGCTCAGTGTTGAGGCTCTCACCTCCTCAAGTGCCGTGGTAAGCAGCGCTGTCACTATGGAGCTGATCGACTCCAGTGGCCGTAAATATATCCGCCTGTTCCCTACATGCCTTATTCCAAGCCTGCATAATTATTCATGACAACTGTATGAGTAGTGGTGAGTACTCTGCTGTA
>KV426094.1:20173-67286 GCA_001632375.1 Exidia glandulosa HHB12029 | reverse complement strand
CCGGACTTTTGAATAGCACAGTTGGTAAAGCATTCGACCGTTTTCGTGCTTACCAATCAATCTTACATAAGCGTCCAGCTCCCTTAGTTCTTTGATACGCCCGTCTCAACCCGTACCCGTCCCGTCTTGGCCTCGCGAGTGCGTGCCAGACGGCTGTAACGTTACGGTCCGTACCCGTCTGCAGCCGTCTAAATACGGCCGTAAACCGGGTTGCATCCCTAATTAGTCTGGCGCTCCCCGTGCAAAACGCAGAAAAGTTCCCAATCGGCATTGTCTCCATGGCCGCCGCGTAGCCTGTTAGTACTATCTCGGTCATGACTGACCGTAGCCGCCAGACACGCAGTGATGTTCTCAAATTGCGTGAGGAGAGACGAATGTCGGACGGCATGACCACACCTACCCATAGGTCCCTTGGTAGTGAGTCGTGAGTGCGTCTTGCCGGGTGCACGCAACATGTACAGCCTCACCAGCGACGATGCTTCACAACGAAGAGTGGGCGGATCCGATTGCATAAGGATTGGTCATTTTGAAGACCTAAGCATGCTGACGCGGACAAGGCAAACAGAATCCCCCTTGATCACTAAGCACTCCAGAAGCTCGACGTCCAACTCCAGCTCCTGTCGCCCGGGTATAAAAGGCTGCTGTAGTGCTGACGGAGCGTGCCTCACACACCTTGGACTCATCTTCCATCATGTCGCAGTCATTTGGATTCAGCACCACGTCGGAGGAGGTGGTCAACGCCTTTGCGGACCGCGTGAAGGGTCGAATCTGTACGCAAGCGCCAGGCAGGTCATTTCTGACACTGAACTGCCTCTCTAGTCCTCGTGACAGGACCTACGCCCAATGGCATAGGTGACTACACTCTCCGAGCTCTGGCAGCTGCCCACCCCAGCACCTTGCTTCTGCTCGGACGCAACCCTGCCAAGTACACACCGGTCGTCGACGCGATTCACTCCATCGACCCCAACATCACGGTCCGCGTCTACGGAGCAGATCTCAGCTCTATTGCTTCGGTCAGAGAGGGCGCAAAGGCCATTCTCTCCGAGAACGAGCGGATCGACGTTCTCATCAACAGCGCGGGAGTAATGGGCCTCCCGCTTGAATATTCTGTTGATGGCGTCGAGGGGCACTTCGCGACGAACCATCTAGGCCATTTCCTTCTTACCAATCTACCCCTCCCGGCACTCAAGAAGAGTGACGAGCCTCGGGTCGTCAATGTTTCCAGTGCCGGTCACCGCACTGGGACGGGTGGTCGGTCCCGCGTTAGCCGTTCACTGTTGATTTATTGACTCTTCGTAACTTCTAGATTACTCAGACTACAACTTCAAGAGCCGGGAGTACACGTGGGAGCTCGGATACGGACAGTCGAAACTGGTATGCTTGAACGAGCTGGCAGCTTTGCGCTGAACTGAAGTCTGCCAGGCCAACATTCATTTCAGCCAGGCGCTGGCCAAAAGAGGCATCACGTCGCTCGCAGTCCACCCAGGTGTCATCTGGGGCACGAGCCTCTCACCAACTTTGAGCCAGGAGGTTCTCGACGGACTACGCGAGCGCCTCAACAGCTTCAACGTCAAGTCTAAGACTCCGACGCAGGGCGCGAGCACGAGCCTCGTCGCCGCTCTTGATCCGAAGGGAAAGGAGTACAACGGTAGCTATATGGCCGATTGTCAGGTTTCGCCCCCGCTTTCGGACGGCGTGAACAAGGAGGGCGCATCAGAGGCGCTTTGGAAGCTCAGCGAGAAGCTCGTTGGCCAAGAGTTCGCGTTCTAGTCCCCTTTGTGAAACTTGGGACTTGACTAATGTACATCCGAGACGCGTATCACCGTGCGACAATGACGAGATTACCGCCAGAGACACCATGTTTGACGCCGCGATCTCGGCGCAACTGCGCGCGACGTTCTACCAAAATGTAGATGTCACGGCCATCTTACGCCACTAGGATCTCTGTGCAAAGTCAGACAAAGCGAGAGTGGTGGGGAAGGCTTACCGTGACTGTAGCCGTTTGTCACAGTGCGCGGAAGCTTGCTCGACGGGACTGCGCCAGCACCGTTGATCACCGCAGTAGACTTGCTCTCAGCGTCGCCGTGTGCCAGAAGGTGCGCGGGATCAGTACCCTGTCCAGATCATCAGCACGAAGTCCCTCGCCTGTAACAGTAACAAGAGATTCGTACCAGGTCACCGATATCCACATACGCCTCCTCGCCGGCGCCTCCTCCATATTTCGCCTTCACGAGCTGCTTGTGCACCCGAAGGACCGAATGGAGCTCCTCGCGCAACGCGTCGTTGACGAAGTGCGTAGCACCGATGGGACGCGGGACGACGAAGCGCTGCATCCCGTCGCGGGTTTGCAAGATAGCCGCCGTACCCTTATCCAACAGCTCCTCGTCGAACAGCTCATGATCGAGGGTAAGCCCAACGCGCCGCATGAGCCCGAGAATCTCGTCGCGCTCAGCCTCGGATATATACCCTCGCGTCCACGCGAGCGTCGTCGAGAAGGCCATGTCGACGTTTATCGCATGGCCGTGGCGCAGCGGAATCGCGGGCGTCAGTTCGAGCGTGGGAGACCAGGTGTGTCCGAACGCGATGACGCGGTCGAGGCCGATCTCGTGCAAGTTCGGGCTCTCGAGCTCGAGCATGACCTTGATGCCTCGGTAACAGATTTCGTCCGCCGCCTTGCGCACTTCGGCAGATGCACCAGGCGCACGGCCGAAGCGCGAGTGGACTAGCTCTTCGCCGTACTTCTCTAGAAGCTTCCAGATGGTGATGTCGCCGACGGACGAGATCTTGATGAGTTCAGCAAAGCCGTTGCGAACTTGACCAACTGTCCGGGAGGGTTGGGTTCGTTTTCGGGGATGACAACGCGGACTACGAACGTGGGAGAGTCGATAGCATGCTGAAATCGAGGAACGTCACGATTGGAGCATGGTACGCTAGGTAATCGTCAACTATCACGCGGTAATGGGCAAAGTTTCGGAAAGTGGAACGAACCTCCGAGCCTGTTCTTCAGCTTGCCATGGTTGACACCGACCTTGATGGAGACGGACGCATCGATGAGTCCAATGAGGGTTGTCGGGATACGACTATAATCGGTTGTTAAGACATGATATTACTGTTAGCGCCAACGCACATGAAGTTCGTGGACCGTCGGTACGACGCGCAAGCGAACCCGCACACGTCGGTAACGAGACCGCCACCCATCGCCAAGACGGGCTCCTTGCGAATGAGTCCGAACGTATTGAACGCATCGACAAGAGACAGCATGGTCGTCATCGTCTACAATATATTAAGGGTGAGCGATTCGGAGACGGAAGTCACCACAGACCTTGTGCATCTCTCCGCCTGGCATGACATGAATCGTCAGAGAGATCCCCTTGGCGTCGAAGTATTCCTTGGCAGCCCTGCCGTAGAATCCGTTGACGGTCGCGTCCGTGACGAGGAGGCAGCGCTTCCATGGGCGATAAAGGTCCGCGAGCTGACAGGTACGCATCAACACGACGAAGAAGATTAGAAGGACGAAAAGATATGAACCTGCTCATTCTGGAGATCGAAGACGTTTTCGACGAACACGAAGTTGTAGTTGAGGCGCTCGGCACCAGAAACCGAGAAACCGTCCTTCGTGACGCTCACAGTAGCGCTCATATCGCTGCCGTCGACTTTGCCGTTTCCAGAAGAAGCAAGAGCGTCGAGCTGAACAGCCATGTTGGGTGCGAATGTCCGATGCAGGAGATTGGATTTTCCAGTTACGAAGGCTCAGAAGCATATATACTGCGCTGTGGACACTGTGTGCGGTACCTCCGGTGTGGTAATGACGTGGGAAGTGTCGTATCGACGATCCTCTCCGCGCGGCTACACAGGGGCCCAAGCGTGCATGACAATACGTTGTAGTACTCAAGACAGCATGTCCGGCGCCGCATCCGTAGGCAAGAAAATCTCAGATGCGACGGAAGTCGGTGTAAACGGAACCAAGAGATTTCTGGGCGACCCGTAGTGGAAGAACAAAGATCGTCAGGATGCCGCAGAGCCAATAACATCGTACGACGAGGCGCTTCTTGGAGGTAGAGCCGGTGTCAGACGAGTGAAGAGTGGATAGTATAGCCCGGAGCGGAATGCAACGTGGAGTCGAACGTGGAGAATGCACGCCAGGGGCGCACGTTCTTAGAAGGCACTCCCAGGTCATATAGAGAAGGCGCTGGCGGAAGAGCTGTTAGGCAATTCCGCTACAATATACCGGACATAGCCCAGATAGAGAACATAGGAATTGACAGAACTCAGAGAGGGACGTCCAAGATTTGAGGCAACCAGTTGTATCGCGAATCGTTGTAGTGATTTCGTGCAAGTAAGTCGTCAGTCCACGAGGGGCCGAGCAATCCAGGCGGGGCGCAAACAGCGCATCTCGGAGTCGTTCCGAGAAGCAGAGTGCAACACTTTGAGATGACGCGCGCAGCTTCGATGACCACGCATGCATCGCGTGTTCGTAGCTTGTAGCTCCACGAAGCCAGGGTCCAGGATCTGCAAGGAGATTTCTCTACTGTGCGGCGTTCCTGGATTTGGAGTCGTTCCCGCGGTAGTGAATCGTGCCTGACGATGTACGGAAGAGACGAGGAGCGGGATCGCAAGTGTTCAGGTGTCGCGTCATTCATGACGGCCGCTGCAGTTCATGATACCGAGAGGAGAAAGAGCCGGCATGTTGTACGTGTGCACAAGAACATTAGCAGACAACAGGGTGTTGGTGACTCGGCCGGGAATAAGTCACACGAACTCGAGAGATCAAGAGACAATCCTTAACAAAACTCGACACGAAGCCCGCTCGAAAAGTGTCTGGTCGAAGGGATCATAATCGTCGACAGGAGACACATCGAATACAGTAGCGAGTAGTAGGAGGACGACATGTGCTGTTCAACATGTCCAGACGCTACAGCGCGCACAGAAAGAACAGGGTGGACTACAAGTCCAAGAAATCGTAGCCATAGCTCGAGAGCGCAGTCGCCGAAGTGTCTAGTCGAAGGGATCATAGTCGTCGACAGGAGACACAGCAAATACAGTAGCGAGGAATAGGATGACGACAGGGGCTGTCCAACATGCCCAGATGCTACAATGCCAGCCAGCGCACACAGACAGAATAGTGTTGACTACAAGTCCAATCGTAGCCATAGCTCGACAACGCGGTCGACGACGGACCCGTCAGTGCGAACATGGACGTCAAGGGAAGAGAGTTGAATAGGCTCGGGCCGAGCCGTCCGATAACTTGACCCGCAACAACAACCATGGCAGGTCTGGCAGGCGTCAAAGACAGGTACCCTTACAGAATACTATAACAACACTCAGCTACTCGTACGTGAACTATGGCGACTGATTCTATCATCTCTCTTTACTGACTTGCGTCTTTTATCAATAGATACTGCACGCTGTTCACTCCAACTGTAAGGACCGCTATGCCGCGCGATATCCTATGAAATGCGTTCCAAGATCCAGCATACGGACGTTAACACCATAGCGGCGGCGGCATACTATCTTACATGGCCGCAGGCGACGCGATATATCGACTACTTCAGTCTGGAAATAGTCAAGCCGTCGCGAACAGGCAGCATCACTGTTTCTACGCGTGCATCTTCCACCGCCAACCTGCCTACTTCCCGCATCGTCTGGGCGTCCTCCTCGAGCACTGGATGCGGCGCGTATATACAGCCCTTGAATCCTGGTCAACATCCTGCCACTCAAGTTGCTCTGGCGTACCTTGTACAGACTGTTGTCCAGGCAGATGATCCCACCAGGCGCCAGAAGGCGCAGGTCCAGCACGGAGCGGAAATAGGCTGGATACGCGTCCTTGTTCGCGTCGACGAACACCTGCAGAAACTGCGTCAGTCCAGGCAGCAGCGCGGGCGAACAGATGCAGGCGCACCATGTCGAACTTCTGGCCTTCATGCGCGAGTTGCTTCAGCCCGTCTAGACCGTCACCGATCCGGACGTCCATCTTCTCGCGTACGCCAGCGCGTTCGAAGTAAGGTGTCGCGAACTCCAGGAGGTACTCCTCGTACTCGAGCGACACGACCTTCTCGACTGTTGGGAGCATTGCGAGCGCCAGCGCCGTACCCCCGACGAACATGCCCACCTCCAGCACGCGCTTGGTGCCATGCAGCTGAGCGAGCATGCGCAGTACGCTCGCCTCGTATGTTCCGGCCGACATCTCCGCCAGCAGCAGACCTTTGGTCTTCCCGCTCTTGTGAAGCGCGTTCCAGTCCGTCGTCTGAGCAGCAGCAAGAAGCTCTTCGACGAGTGGCGGGCACGGGGAGCTGTACGCGTCCAGACAATCATCGAGACCGTCTACGAGGGCACGCGCTTCGCGCAGATGCGTGAAGGCAGCTTCGGTTGTGCTCGAGCCCGCGAGGGCGTCGTCGAGCTTGCCGAGGACCTTGCTCAGCCGGTCGAGCGGGGAGTGGCCAGGCCAATTTGGGTGTCCGGCGTGAACACGTTCCATCGCGCACAGATTGCCCTGCGGGAAGAGCGTCCCCTTATCCCACATCGAGCTCTCGAGCGCGGATCCCGCCTGCAGCGTTGGGCGCGACAGGTGGACGGCGAATGTCAGTTTGCTTCTCTCGATGCGGGCCCATGTGCCGTGCTCTATGTGCAAGCCTGCGGATCCTACTCGCACACGGGACCCCACTGTCATTTCCCCGCCAGCGTCCTCTTCTTGTCCCTGCACGCCTTCAGCGCCTGTCCTGTCCAGTGTCCGCAATGGGCCAAGCCAACCCGACCCAGCTGCAAAGCGACATCATCAGCCTCCTCGCCTGCGCGCTCTCCCTCGTCCTGTTCCCTATTTCGCTTTCCATAAGCATCGCTGCCTACGCCATCGCCTTCGTCCGCGGTACACTCTTATCACATCGACCTCTCGCGCACCATAACGAAACGGTACTCATCACCGGAGCGCGCGCATCCAAAGCACTCGTCCTCGCGCGCGCGTTCAGACGTGCAGGACACCGTGTCGTACTCGCAGAGGAACGCGGGCCGTACTCGTCTCTCCTCTGCCCGGCGAGATGGAGCGCGTCAGCAGATGCATTCGTTGTACTACCCGATCCTGCTACAGACCCAGACGGCTACGCGCACGCGCTGGAGGAGGCAGTCGAGGGCGAACGCGTTACTGCGTTCGTCCCAGCTTCGACGGGAGGAGCGAGTATCGACGACGCGCGCGTGGGGGATCGGCTACGGACGCTCCTCAGGCACGTGGAGCTGTGGATCCCGACTGAGGACGTTGTCCGCGCCTTGCATGAAAAGGACACGTTCATGACCCTATGCGCTGAACTCGGCGAGGGTGTGGGCGTGGACGTCCCAGCTTCAAAGGTCGTCACATCCGTTGACGCCGCGCTCGCTTTCCTCGCCGATTGCAAAGAAGGAGGCGAGTATTTGCTCAAGAGCGCGGATTTCGGCGCGGATGACGCGATTCGCGCAGGGCAGACGCTCTTGCCGCTTCGCACGACTGCTGCAACGCGTGCGTACCTCGTGCGTGCGGGCTTGGATGCGAATGCGGGTCGACGATACGTGCTCCAGCGTTTCATTCGCGGGCGCGAGATATGTGTTCATACGCTCGTGGCGCATGGCGAGCTGCGCGCATTCGTATGTTGCCCGAGCTCTGACCTCGTGCTGCGATACCAGACGGTCGAGCAGGTGGACGAACGACTGGGCGTGTTGGCTGAAGGATGGGTTCGGGCGTTTCTCGAGCGGTTCAAGTACGTACGGGGTGAAGAGGCGGCGTCGAAGTTGAGCGGTCATTTGAGCTTTGACTTTATCTACGATGAGGCAGAGGACAAGATGTACGCTATCGAGTGTAACCCGGTACGCTCAACCTGTCTGTGGTTCATGACGTTGGCTGATGCTTGGTGCCATACAGCGCGCCCACTCTGCGATCACCCTGCTCGCATCTCGTGGCCGTGAACTCGCGGACTGCTACTTCAACCCATCCTATCCCAAAGCCGCCGTACTCAAGCCACGGCGTACCGAACCCGCGCACATATGGCTAGCACATTCACTCCCATACGCTCTTGCGCGCTCAGTCCTATCCGCCCGTCACCACCCCGCGCTATCCGGGCACGACGAGAACGGGAACGGATGGACGGAGCTCGCATGGTCCCCTCTCCCGCATGAGTCGCTCCTCTCCGTCCTGACGTCGCGCGACGCGCAGTGGGACGAGGACGATCCTATCCCTTGGTTCGTCCTCGCCCATCTACACGCGCCGTACCTCCTCCTCCGAAGCGTGTTCACGCGCCGCGGATGGGCAAGGTTCAACGTGTCAACGAGTCGCTTCTTTTTCTTGTCATAAGTAATCTTGCATGTCCGTGTACCCAAGTCGCGTAATTCACTGCACATATGGGTCTGCAAGCAAGACAAGCTGCAATGTCGCGAAAACGTTATCGCGCTCAGGCCCAGGGGACGCAGTAGACGACAATGAGTGACGGCTTGGACGTAGATACCGCATCAGCTGCAGCCGGTCAAGGTACCGGTGTCTAGTCGCTTCAAGGCACAGTCACTAGACTGCTCCGACCAAGAGCAAGAGCAAGAACATCTCAAGGGGCACGCAGTTCGCTTCGCTTCCTTCGATACACATGCTTCATCCGTGTTGCACGAGGGAGGGGGGCTGGGGAAGGGAGGGGGTAACATGAGTTCCACGGAGGGGACTGAAGACTAATCGACGACGACGAGGTGGATGCTGGAGTAGAAGGAGAACAGAAAGGATTCAAAAGACCAAAAGGTAAACAGTAAACGTAAACGGGAAAATCGAAGCAGCAGGCGCAAACCTAGTAGCAAATCCGACACAGGAAGGAGAAGGGGACCCGGAATATATAGACGACGCGGAGGGTTTCGTTCCAATTCTACCTTTGGAGTGAGAGAGCGAGCGGACGGGCAAACAATGCATGTGGGGTTCTGGGTTCTGGGTGTGTGATAAACGAGAGGACGTGGAAGATGCGTTTTCCAACCGTGAGAGGGAGATGAGGATGAAGGGTGATGCAGTGTCAGGAGGGCGGGGCAGAGCAGAGCAGAGCGTCATCGTGGGCGGGCGTGAGGCGGAGGTACTGGAAAGGCGTGAGAGCACTACGGCTACCGCCTGGCGCGATGACTGCGTCGCCGCACCGCCGGGACGTCGTCGGTATCTGTGGGAGTCGCTGCGGCTGTCGTGCGAACGCGGGTGCGTGTCGTGGACTCCTCGGCTGTCGAGCTCGGGACGGTCGGCGACAAGCTGTTCTCGTTCGCGCTGCCGCCAATAGCGACAGGTGGACCGGACGGCTTGTTGTGCGTGAAGTACCAGCCGGCGCCGATACCGCCGGCGATGCAGATGATGAGCAAGATCGAGCAGCACCAGACCCATTTCGACAAACGGCCCGCGCCACCGACGTACTCGCGCTTGAAGCTGTTGTTCTCGGACTGCTTCTCCTCTTTGGCCGCCTTGTTGAAGCGCATCCAGAACTCGTCGCCGAAGACGGTGGTGCGGTTCTTGGTGAACGACTCCTCCGACGGCCCGCGCGACGCAACAGCGAACTTGGCGACGATGGGCGTGGAGGGCGCCTGCAGCGGATGCGGCTCTGCGGTGGCGGGGCGGGCGGGCGGCATGAACGCTGCACGCGGGCGGGCGGGCTGCGGCGTCGCGAGGTTCGCCGGCCCTCTCGAGGGGATAGGGCCCGGCGGCGGCGGGGACATGACGGGTGCGGGAGGGTTCAGTCCTGGAGGCGGAGGACGTCCGTTAGGCGGGTAGGCGTTGTTGCCCGGCGGTGCGCGGAGCGAGGGCTGCTTTGCGGGCGCTGGCTTTTGCGGGACGTGGGCGATGCGCTCGTCGTCGTCGTCCGAGTCGGACATGTCGCCCATGAGCATGCCCATGCCGACATCGCCGACGCCGCTGTTGCGCTTCTCGTCTGCGTAGCCGTCGAGTCTGCGCCAGCGAAAAGAGATAAGCACCCGCAGCAGACGGTGGAAAGGGGCAATGGTACGCACGCTCCGTGCTCGCTCGCGCGGGTCTGGAGCTGGACGACCTCTGGGCGCTGTCTGCGCGTGCCGACGACGCCCTGCGGGGGGCTGCGGCTGACTGGTTGTCGGGACATGCTGGTTGAGGTTGAGGACGGCGGTCTGGGCTGGACCGCGCGATAGTCGGGAGTAAAGAGAGCGGCGGCCTGTGGCGGAGGCTGGTGGAAGCAGGAAGAAAGGGAGACCGGGCGCTGCTTCGAGCCAGCGAGCGCGGGCGGGCGGCGAGGGGCGGAAGCGGGAGGAAGGGAAGGGTGATGGAGACAAGGATCACAAGCCCGGAACAATAGGAGCTTCTGCCAAACACGGGCAAACCCGCTCTTCGACACAAGTCAGACCCTCCAGACAGCACTGACGCTGCCGTGACAGAGGCAATCCATGTTCCAACGGCCGAAGACCGCTGTGGCTCTCTCTGAGTCTTCGCTGCTCGTTGCAGAAGCCAGCAGCGACCGCATGGAGAGACCCTGGGCTGTACAGAACACCGTGCTGCCAGCTGTTTGTTCGACGGCGCTGTGCTGTGACGTCGGATCGTCAGAGTTCGGTTAAAGAGAACAACACGGATCCTCGCAGTTTGGGCACCGGCCGCGATTCCGCACGTGTAGAGCTCGAATACTGGTCAGTCTTCAGCTCTTTCGAACAGCATGCCACCGAAAGACAAGGAAATACACGGAAATAGCCCGCGCTCTTGTATGCAGATTGACGGCGAAAGGTGTAAGCGCGCAGAGAAGGTGAGGTCAACCGCGGCTTGTCAGACCTGTTGCGACCAACTCCAACGATGTGACGGCGGCGACGACTTCTGTCGGCATCGACGAGCGATGGAGCATATACTCAGATACGTCGTCTTTCCGTGCGCATACTTCAGTTTCACGTCGCAATTGCCCGTGCTCCAGATGGCGGCGGGTCCGCTCCAAGAAATCGCCTTAGAGGTGGACTAGGGAGAAAGGCTGAAGCACACAGGCTGAGGTCAACGTTGTCCGCGGTAGTCGGGAGAGCGATATCGCGCAGGCCACAGAAGCAAAACTTAGGAACCAGGGTTGAACCAGGGGCTGCATATCCCCGTCTTGTCCGCGACGGCGTTTCCGGCTGATAGACCCGGGAGATCAGCTCGATGTCGAGATCAGAGACGCTCAGAGCAGGCGAGTGCGCATAAGGAGTCGAATCCGCGCATCACAGCCCAGGAGTTCCTCAAGATACTGGCGCGATTATGGTGGGAGAAGGCAAGGGAGGGACGGACGACGATCCTGCCGGATGCAAACTCTGCGCTAGGTTTGACAGCGGCCGTAACGGTCGGAAATCAGCGAACCAGGCTCTCGCTTCGACCATAACCTGCGCGTCCGACATGTTCGCCCTGCGCGCCGCCACTTGTGCAGATTTTATCCCCAAAGACTAGTATATCTGCGCCTCTCGAAACTTCTCAGAGGTTCTATACCTTGCTGAACGCCGTTGCGACGTATTCCAACGCTCATAGGCCCGACTTGTGTCCTATGCCGCCCATGATGGACTACTCAGTTCGCGGAACTTGTGCTTACGCGCAGGGACTGGGCGCTCGCTCCCGTACGGCTACACTTCCTATTGCGGTGTCGCAAGCTTTGAACCTGTGCCCGGGACCCGCAGTCGTCCGTCTTTGACTCATTCCCTCATGTCTGATGATTTTGGTATCGCGCGCACGCTCGCCAATGCACACTCGGAGGACGGTCTGTCTTTCAACACAGACGCGTACCGAACGAGCCCAGGAGTTGCGCCTAGTCACCAGAAGATCGACGCCCTCTCGAATCCCGCGGCCAAGACAAATGACCTGTCGCCGCCTGCTGCGTCGTCATTTGGTCGGACACCGCCAGCGCTCAAGCAAAGCGCTAGCACCCCGGGAATAGATAGTCCACCATGCGAACTCATCACAGCCCATCTCGCCGAATTCTTCCCATATGCTCAGACTGCGCCGAAAGTACTGGACTCGGAGTATATCCATCGTTCGCGGAGGGATGTCCTCACGTCGTCATCTGGCCGCACACCGCCAGAAAGCGCTAGCACCCCCGGAATAGACGTCGACGGTCCACCTTCCGAACTCATCACAACCCATCTCGCCGAATTCTTCCCATACACTCAGACCGCACCGAATGTGCTGGAGCGTACACATCATCCGCTGAGTGACGTCGATGATGAGGAAGACGAGGAGGAGAACCAACAGGAGACAGTCGAACGAAGCGAGATGAGCGCTGCCCCCGCCCAGAACCGTGTCGAGTGGATCCGCGGCGCCCTCATCGGATCTGGCTCCCTCGGCTCTGTCTACCTCGGCATGAATAAGGTCACTGGTATGCTCATGGCTGTCAAGCAACTCGAGCTGCCATCTGGATCGTCGCACAACGAGGAGCAGAAGAAGAACATGCTTACCGAGCTGCAGAGGGAGATCGATCTACTGAAGGATCTGCAGCACGACAACATCGCACAGTATCTCGGTACGTCCTCTGCAGTAGTACTTGTGCGAAACCAACTCACTGAACTTTCTCTATAGAATCGTCGATCGACGACGGATATCTCAATATTTTCCTTACATACGTGCCCTGAGGCTCTGTCGCAGCTATGCTCAAGGACTACGGCGCATTCGAAGAATCCCTCGTTCGCAATTTCGTACGCCAAATCCTGCAGGGGCTCAACTACCTCCATGAGCACGGGATCGTCCACCGCAACATCAAAGGTGGCAACATTCTCGTTGACAATAAGGGCGGTATTAAGATATCCGACTTCGGTATCTCGAAAAAGGTCGCTGACGGTGAGTTCCTCTCGATTGCGCTCCTCCAATTATCGCTCAAGACTTCGCCGCAGATATCCTGAAGATCTCCAACGGACCCGCTCTTCAGTCCGCATTCTGGATGGCTCCTGAAGTCGTCGAGCAGGCCCTCTACACGAGCAAAGCAGACATCTGGAGTCTTGGATGCCTCATCATCGAGATGTTTACGACCCAGCACCCATATCCCGAACTCAGCCAGATGCAGGCTATCTTCCAGGTACGCGATATCGTATTTTCTGCAGTCTTCGAGGTCTCACGCGTTTCCCGCAGATCGGGCAGAGCGTCAAGCCCGCCATGCCTAACGATGTCTCCTCTGACGCAGAGGACTTTCTGGACCAGGCGTTCGAGATAGACCACCAGGCCCGCCCGTCGGCCGCAGAACTCGCGACGCACCCGTGGATCAGCGGAGGCTCCGCTAATGCGAAGGTCGCCTCCGCATAGAATACCTCTACCACTCGTGCCTTTGTTCGTTCTGTCCCCCTTGACGCTCGTGTATACGTATGCACCAGGATGTGCAGCTGTTGACCGTTATGCCACAGCGGAGATCGGAAGCTGTCACTACTGCTGACTCTCGCTCGCATGCTCCACCACGCGTCAGCCTCCAGCACTAGCTGCTGTCCGACTACATATATCGCCCATTTGAAACTCGTCGCCCGAATTTTAGATCTTCGGAATCATCCGCGCACTGCGCCTACCGCTTCAACATCTCCGAGGCTCAGCGTCCTTCTTCGCAAGCATACAAACTTTGCAGAATGACCGTCAGGAGTAATGGCAACAGAGATCTGGAAAAGCACTCGCAGGCCGGCCCAAATCGGGCAAATTGTCTGACTTGCGACCGGGCTGATCCGAAAGGTCCCCTTGCTCCTGAATCCTGATCATCGGCCTTCGTAGCGAAACACACGCCCAACGTGCCTCATACCCGCAGTGCAATGTGGAGTCGCCGTCTCCCGACGACCTGAAACCTGCGTGGAGTTTATTCGCGACTGCCAGCTCCCAGACCTAGCAGCTGCACGCGCATCGTCCATTCCGTCCCGTGCGATGCACGTAGGCCACGGCGTGATCACTGCTAATTCTGCTACCTTCTTCCTCTCCGCGGGTGTCTATGTGGACATCCGATCTGTGCCCGACCTAGTCATGCCGTGCGCTGGTGAAATATTCGCTCATGCCGTCAACTTCACATTTTAGTAGACGATGCGGCCCCTCGTCCCTTCGGTAACGTGTCATTACCTCGTGGCCGCCGTACTGTACGTCTTGTTAACAGCCGCTCATGTATCATCCGACAGAAACCCCTTCGCTCACGTACCGGAATGACAGTCTTGACCTGCGCTCTACGCGCTCCAACTCAACATGCGCGCGTATGCAGGTCGCCACGTGGACGTCCTTGCGACACGGGAGTCTCGTATATGAAGGCGCGGCGCCGTCAACTCTCTTCGCTCTACTTCATCCATAGTTCCTGTCCATTGCATTCCGGGAAGATGGTGAGCGCGTTCGACGCACAGGGTCTGTAACACTCACAACCGTGCAGGGCCAGTGTTTTCCTTGTTTTCGTAATCCACACACGGTCAGAAATTTGGCGCACTCGTTATTCGTGTACTAATCGTCGTCATTATAGGTTTTGGACAAGCCTCGCGAGGACCCGGGAGCTCAGCTCAAACTGTCGAATCGATATTCTGCTCTCCTTGAAACGTCGTGTTCCGGCCACGCGCTGTTTGGTCCTCGCGAGTCGAAGAGAGATGGAAGCATTGGGGACGTCGGGTACATCGAGAGAGGTTACTTCACCAAGGTGCGGTTTACGACATCGCGGACATCGAGCACCAAGTTCTAACATCCACTGTACAGCTGTTCAACGTTTTCGACAAGCCGTCCGAGTACAGTGCATTGCCGATCTTCCCGGACGACAGCATTGCCGTCGATCACCTCGACAACACCGATGTCATGAAGTCTTCGAGAGCGACTATCTTGGAGCTCACCCTTGCTGATGGTACAGGCTCTACGGCGCTGCCCCTTCCCCTCACGTTCCCACCGTGCGGTCCTTTCGATTTACTTGCTTGAGAGCTGCTTACCGTGTTATAGCGCCGCAGTCAATGTGTCAGTCAAGAACGCCGAATCCGGATCCGCATTCCTCTGCCACCTCGGTCCGTCACGGGTCCGAGAGGTCCTCAAACGCCCTTGTCGCGATGAACTTCTGCGGTGGACCTACACCAACTACAAATCTATCCGACAGCGACATCAGCATGACGTGGTTGTTATCACAGAGGTTACCCGCGCCTCAGGTTGGGTGGGCGGCGTGGCGTACGGCCCGGACATGAACGCAAGCGGGAACGTCACCGTCGGGAGTCCTGGAGGACCGAGCGCGGGCGTTAACGTGGGCGCGTCAAGTATCGCTCACGAAGTGCAGGTCAGGAGCTTGTCTTGCGAGAATGTCTCCCGCGCGATAACTTACTGATCATGAGCCGTAGCACACTCGCGGCCCGCCTGACTGGAAGGTTGACGCCGAGAATCCGCAGCTGTATACGACAGTCATAGCCTTTATTGTCGTCAGACGCAATCCCAGACTGTTCAAGTCGCCGCCGCCACCGCGTATCAACACTCCACCAGGCCGCATGCGAGGCGGAGCCAGCGGATTACAGGCATTTCGCGTCGGTCGCGCTCCATCCGAATCGCCTGTCTCCGCGGGATCTGAAGAGCAATACGAGAGTACCCTGAACGCACTAATCGACAAGAGTTTCGAGGACCATCCAGAGGCAGAGTTCATTTGTGGGGATTGGAGTATCGTATCCGACTATATCGCGGTATGCGTTTCACGGTCTTCCGGTGGCAACGATCTGACGCGGTCCTCGTCAGGCGCATGGGGAGTGTCCCGACCGCAACAGCTTCAAGTGCAAGGTCGAAAAGGAGACTTTGCCGGACGGCAGTAAGTGCGGCTGCACGCTACTCTTTCCACCATACTGAAAGGGCGACAGCCGTCGTTTTTGCAGCCACGGAAGTAATTCCTCCCAACACAAGCGACGCAGAACCGACTGCTCAGGCCCAAGAGGACGAAGATCTGGACTCGGTACGAGCATCAGTCTGCGCGCGAAGCTCCCTTCTTAGAGCGCTATTTGTTCTAGCACTCATCGTTGATGTCCCTTCAACCCCAGGCGAAGATTAGCGCTCTCCGAATCGATTGGCCTGACGATCCTGCGCACTGGCAGGAGCCGACCTCTGACATCGTTCGTATCATGATGGACGTAGCGTCGATGGCCTCTACTAACAACTGTTTTATAGACGAGCGAATCGCCAAGATCTCAAAGTACGGAGCGGGTAGTAGCTGCACCATCCACGGGAACCATTACTCCAGGTGCGCGTTTGGCATTCTTATCCCAACTTGATCTAACCTATGATATTGAAGTCGCGCCTACCGAGCAAAGCCCACAAACGCCGCGTACTTCTACTACTGCATCATTTTACTCTGTGCCGGATCATGTCGGCGCGTCCTTCGCTTCGGAGTCTGCGATGCCTAACGAGGATGTGACGCCGAGCCGTCGCGGGTCTCTTGCACCAGCGGGAGGCGCGCAGCATAGTGACATCGACATATATGGGTCCGCAGACGACAGTTGGATTCCTCTCGACTATCCTCTGCACGCCATACTGCAAGTCGTGGATGAACATGCAACTTCCGAGACGTCATCACGGTACGACAACTCTCACTCGGAGCACGAACAGTCTTCGTCACGGTCAGGCGCCACAATGCGCCCTCCGCGTATCGCACTAACTCAAGGCGAGCAAGGCCGGGGATCCGAGACGTCATCACGGCACGACAACTTCGAGCACGAACAGTCTTCGTCACGGCCAGGCGCCACAACGCGCCCTCCGCGTATCACACTAACTCAGGGCGTGCAAGGTCGAGGATCAGGTTTGCCGATCGAAGGACTCGGATGGTGGCAAGCGTCACGGTCGCAAGGCGCACACCGCTCTAGCAGACACACAAGCGAGACAATGACTCGTACCAGCTCTCAGACGGTGCAAAGGGTATGGCTCGATTTAGAGCAGCCAAGGCTCAGCCAGAGACTAACTGCCGTTGCAGCAGAGTACTTCGAGGTCAGTTACAGTACGTCGTCAGCCTCTCGAGCTGAAGAAGCGAGCCGTATGTACAGTGGTTCTTCTATTTTGCATCGCTGACAAGCGTCTTTCTAGAGCGAGAGGAGAACAGCGGATGACCGTGTCCTAACCTGAAGGTCGCAACCAGTCAAGTGCTCACCCACGGACGTCTCCTTGATTTCTGTGACCTAGATGGTGACAGGTACAAGGCGAAGCGAGAAGAGCGTACAGCTGTATGATCTCTTGAGTGACGGTAATTGTAACGCGTTCGTTTTTAGTTGAAAATACGAGCATTTGAGGTGATCACGAAGCGCCAACGTCCAAACAGCTAAGCATGCCCAGGAAAGCTAGAGCTCTCGGAGGTGCAGCAAACGATGGGCACCATGGTGCAAATTATATCCTAACGACTCGCTACGCGACATCGGGAGCCCGGAGGAAGGCAGTAGTAACTACTACTAGAACATGCTGCACCTTCAGCGTGCGGCGTCGTGCACTTGCCGGGCCTATATGACGCAAGCAGCACCTTCAAATAAGTATCGGGTTCACTTAGTCATCCTCCGTCGTCGGAGGGACTCCCGCACTGGCTTCTGTCATTTTTGCTGACGCAAACGGCTGGTTACATCAGCATCCGGCGTACTTATATAAGAAACCGTCCCGTGGATCGAACCTAGCATCCTCACCTCCTTACTGTTATGTCGACCTCTCACTCAGAATTCGGACCCACTACGTACAACGACGAGGTCGTGGACTCTTTGGCAGACCGCGTCAAGGGACGAGTCTGTGCGTACAGATTCTATCCTGTGCAGCACAGACCCGCACTGAACAAGCACCTTTGCAGTCCTCGTTACTGGGCCTACCCCCAATGGACTGGGCGACGCTGCAGCTCGCGCCCTCGCACGCGGCCATCCTGCAGCTATCCTCCTCGTTGGCCGCAGCCCCGCGAAGTACACGCCCGTCGTGGACGCCATCAAGGCTATTGACTCCAACATCGTCGTCCGTGTCTACGGCATCGACTTTAACTCGCTCACCTCCGTCCGCTCCGGCGCTCAGACCATCCTGAAGCAGAACGAGGAGAAGGGCATCGACGTCATAATCAACAGCGCCGGCGTCATGGGCATCGGGCTGCGCTACACCGTGGACGGCATCGAGGAGCATTTCCAGACCAACCACGTCGGACACTTCCTCTTGACCAACCTCTTGGTACCGCTCCTCAAAAAGAGCGCCGAGCCTCGCGTCGTCAACGTCTCCAGTGGTGCCTATGCTGCAGGTTCTGGCGGTGCGTTTGCTTGCGCGTCGGGGTGCGACTGGAGCTGACACTCGCTCAGACTATTCCGACTACAACTTCAAGAACCGCGAGTATACTTGGCTGGGAGGATATGCGCAGGGGAAGTTGGTACGCCGGATCTAGACGCAGCGTCGTACACGGGCTGACTCGGCGTAGGCGAACGTGCACTTTTCGCAGTCGCTCGCGAAGCGCGGAATCCAGTCCTTCTCGCTGCACCCAGGCGTCATCCTCGGGACCTCCCTCGCTCGCGACATGCCCGAAGACCAGGCAGAAACCCTCGTCGCGGCGTCTCGAGAGCGCGGGATGGTATTCAAGGAGCTCAGTCAAGGTGCGAGCACCGCGCTCGTCGCAGCGCTGGACCCGAAGATCGCGCAGCTCAGCGGCGCCGTGCTCGAAGACTGCCAGATTGTCGCAAACCCGGCGGGAGCTGGCGTCAAGAAGGAAGGCGCGGCGGAGGAGTTGTGGAAGCTGAGCGAGAGGCTCGTCGGGCAAGAGTTCGCGTTCTAAGCACCCAGAGCAAGAGAGGCATTAGACATGTTGGGAATTCCCAACGTCTGACGTCAGACGTTGGGATCAAATTTCGAATCCAAATTTCGAATCGACCGTTTGCAAGCAGAGCTCACTGAGACCACCTCTCTAGGTTCCTAATCAATGCAGTATATCTTTACGGTTGCGGAGATGCTTGTTAGTACTCTTGAGCCGGCTGTAGCGCAAGGGCGACGCGGGCGGAAAACGCCGATCATCGGATGCTTTTTTGCTGCCCTCGCGTGCCCGCTCCCGAGCGAACGGTTGCACCGTACGTGCTCATTCAACCTGGAATGGCTCTGGCGCACGTAATTACAGGTGCCTGCCCCGAAGCTAAGTAAAAAATTGTATTCGAAATATGTATTCGATTTTTGATCCCAACGTGTAAACGGCCGATCCCAACATGTCTATTGTACTGAGTACGTATGAAGATGAAACCCCAGGCAAGGATTGATTAGAGTGTATAAAACTGCCTGGGAGATGATTATGAACCAGGCCCGCACACAACTCTTTGAATTCAGGGGAACATGCCGAGAGGAGAAAGCAGCGTCGGGTCCGGCCGTTCTCGGCGGAACCACGCTTGCTTCCACCGACCAGACGTTTCCGCTCTACCGGCATTCGGCAGCACTTGGGTCTTGACAAGTCCTACACGCACGGGTGTACTAGATAGGGCCCGGATGTACAGCACACGCACGGAAGCTTTCAACCCCTAAGCGTTTGGCCGCCCCGGGATAACAATTCGCCGACATTGTTATGCGCTACTGTAACGCTCTCACGGCCAGGCCGGCTATCGCTAGGCATTGCATCTGACCGCCACTCGTACTGTACGCGCAAGGCAACTTACTTCTGTTTGGTCGCATCCACCACCGAGCTGCGTGATTGCAGCGGCGCGGAGATCTCGTCAACAGGTGGGAGATAATTGGCCTGGGGTTGTGCAAACGAAGGTGAATCCGTCACCGCAGGAATACCTTATTGGTCGCGGAAGCATGGCTTGTTTCTTCACGGAAGTCGCAAGGCAGTGCGGAAAAGACGCGGGAAACGTCTAGCGTTGCGGTAGCATTCGCCCAGGTCCTCCAAATCAGCTCATTTCCCAACGGAGTCCCCTTCAGACTCAGAGCCATGGCCGACACTCTGCGCACAGATAGTGTTCAGCAACACGCAGTGCCAAACGCCTTCTCGCGACTCATGGAGAGCCCGTGCGGGGGTCATGCATTGCTCAACCCTCGCAAAACGAGCTCTGGAGGGGGACAGCTGGGAGACGGAGGCTATTTATCTCGCGGCAAGTTCATTCAGGTGCGTATTGTCAACTCTGAGTAAATATCAGTCCATAAACTGAATGTGCGGGTCAGGAATTCAACCTCTATGAAATATCTGCCAGCGTTTCCGCACCTTTTACGCCTGAGAGGCGCGCGCGCATCGAGAATGAGCGATACCCGTACTCGATGCCTCTCGTATCGTCCACCCAGACCGAGATCAACGTGGAGCTCGGCATCTCTGGCGGTGCGCTGCCACTGCTTCCACCGTGCGCCAACCTCTTCGGTGTATCATCAGGCCTACTGATGCTGCAATAGTGTCCAAGTGAATCCCAGAATTGCGCTCAAAGACGCCGAGTTCGCATCGCTTCTCGCCTATGAACCGACCCTCCAAGACTACATGAAACGAGAGGAGATCGAGGCAGTACGTGACTGGCTCATCGATAATCGCCACAGACTTCGTACCGGCACTATTGTGCTCACAGGAGTGGTCCGAGCGTCGGGATGGGTCGCGCTTTACTCTTCAGTTCACCAACAAGCAGTGTCGCTTGCCGTTAGTCTCACGACGAAAGTGGTTGGAGCCTTTGCAAAAGGGTCGTACACGTTCGCAGACGCGAAGGTATGCAGATCCGTATTGCAACAACCGACGCCGATAGTTAATTCAACGAACCACAGAAAGTTCTCAGCCGGGGACCCGATGACTGGCAGCCCGAGACGCGAGCGGCCGAGTATACCGTCATCGTAAATTATACCCGCGTCCTCAACCGTCTTGGCCGATTGCTTCTGAAGGCAAAGCTGGCTGTTCCCAGCGCTGACAACACGAGTATTCCCGACTCGTCCTACGTGTGTTTCTCTCCCTCACTACGGTTTCTTCCTTACTGATCGCTCCAGCGTACGGACCCTCCATCCAGTCACACTAGTCCGTCTGAAGTGGGGGAAGGGACGTCTGAAACCCCGGGGAGTACAAGATCGCAACCTGACACGACAGACCCGCCGAGCTCTTCCATCGATTCGGACGGCTATGACCACGACCTTCTGACTCGTTTCCTCGAGGCAGTATTAGATAAGCGACAGGATCTCGAAACTGTTGTTGCCGACACAAGCATTATCTTTGACTTCATACAGGTGCGTTGCTCAGACCTTTTACGATTTGCGCTACTCAAGACTCCTAATAGAGGTACAGAAAGGTTCCTGAGCTGTCAGATGTCTCCATCATTGTCGATGTCAGGGAATGTGACACCGTTGAATGGGCGGCAGGCAACTCTGGTCGTATGTCTTTCATCATTTTCAAGCGAGTACTGATAGAATCTATAGATGGAGGAGTAGAAAGGGTTGGCAACATACGCAGACTCGAGGTTCTGGATGGCGACGGACCTGTTGTTATCCAGTCACCGGCCGATGCCTCGCAGCAGTCGTCGACCCCCTCTCATGCGCCTACTCCGACGCCGATCCCCCCTCATGGCGACTTCGTCATGAAACTCAACAACTTGTACAAGGCGTCGGGACGGTCTCTAGACTCGCTGCAGTGGAGCGAACGGCTTGCTGCCGACGTATGGCACTCTGAAGTGATAGGTGAGGACCGCCTGATGGACTTGTGATCGATATCGTACTGAAAGTCTCGCAGTAGCAAATGTTGGAAGCTTCAGGGGGACCGGGCGGAGTAGGAAAGCCGCGCGAGAGGTTGCTGCACATGCTGCGTACACACACCTGGGAGGGAGATAGAGGTCAACTTAGAGATTACAATCGTGATGCGTGCAATATTAATGGTCACAATTCGCCTTTGGCCGCGAAGTACACTTAGGGAGGAAAGTAAAAGTTCAAGTAGAGAATACCATCGTAATGCGTACAGGCGTGGCAGTAGTTGACTGTAATCAAGTTGCTCTTATATGCGATATCCAAATACGTTACGTACTCTCGATCGTATTCGTTCTGCGGACATGGGTGTTCCGGCGACTGATCTTCTCTTCGGGGCACTGGAACGGGGGCTCGTGAAACGGGAGCTTGTCTTCGAGGTCGTTGTGGGCTTGGCCCGCTTATAACGAGGACGACAGCGATAACAATCTGCCTCGCGTACAACAGCCTTCGGACGGGGTTGCACTGCCTCTCCATATCGCCCCACCAACTGAGAGCGCAATGCCCACATTACCACTCGAGGAGTCTCTTCGCGGGTCGTCCTCTGGTGATGCGCTTCCTGAAGCCATTGCAGCGTTATACCGGGTCGACCACTGTACGCAGAATGGCGACCAAACGTCGGAGGAACACTCCGTCGATTTATCTCAGGACCCATTATCTGGGGACGCGTCAAGTATGGATGCAGCGGGCATCTGTCGTCTCGCTAGCATGAGCCTAATAGCGACAATAGCGAACAATGGTGAGCCCGTGCACATGCATGCCTGGAAGCGTACTGAACATACGTCCCAGCTACCACACCCCTCTCACACGAAACTCAAATAGCGTTCGTAGAAGAAGTCTTGCGGCAGCGCGAGGATCCCAATTTCGTGGTCCGTCGCGAGGCAGCATTTGCTTTCAGCGCGCTCTCCAAAGTCGTCCAGCTAGAAAATTTCCCCAAACAGATGGTGTGTTGTACAGGCAACTTCATTCACGTCCTGCTCTAATCTATGTCGTAGCTACCTTTACTTGAGCGCCGGCAGACGAAAGTCGAGATGGAAGGCTACAACTCGCCTTCTACCTCCGGGTATAACGCTAGTTACGAAGCGTTGGTCAAGGAGTGGTGTTTCGATGGGTCTTCCGGAGAAGGAGAGGAGAAGAGGGCCACCGTGCATACTGTCCCGAAGGAGAACACGGTAAGAGCACAGACAGAATTGTGGGTGGGTGGTTCGCAAAGAGCAGGGTAGGCGTTGAATTGAGTGCCACTCTATGGAGAGAGAGAGAGTCGTGTTCTCCATCCAGCGTTGACTGACGCTGTACGCCGCTGTTCCTTAGTTAGAGGTGTATGGACTACGTAGTACTAACACTGCATTTCGCTCCACCGGATGTTGCGTACGCCCGGGAAACGCGTATGCAGCAATGCATGGGGCCTTACTCAGCGCTGCCGATACTTCCTTAACGGGAGTAGCACCCATGGGACTTTGTCATTTCCGTGACGCAACGGACGGGTTACATCAGCATCGAGAATCTATATAAGTAGTCTTCTGTCCTGTACATCTTACTTACCATCGCTTCACCCCCCATGTCGACCACTCACGAAGAATTCGGACCTGCTACGTTCAACGACGACGTTGTGTCCGCCTTTGCGGACCGCGTTAAAGGACGTATCTGTGCGTACTTACAGCCTGAGACTCCTTGCGCTGTGAGATCTGACAGCACGCTTCATCTGTGCAGTCCTCATCACCGGTCCTACACCCAACGGACTGGGCGACGCTGCAGCTCGCGCCCTCGCGCGTGGCCACCCGGCGTCCATCCTCCTCGTCGGCCGCAGCCCCGCGAAGTACGCGCCCGTCGTCGACGCTATCAAGGCCATCGACTCCAACATCGTCGTCCGCGTCTACGGCATCGACTTCAACTCGCTCGCTTCCGTGCGGTCCGGCGCGCAGACAATGCTGAAGGAGAACGAGGAGAAGGGCATCGACGTCATCATCAACAGCGCCGGCGTCATGGGCGTTGAACTGCGCTACACCGTAGACGGCATCGAAGAGCATTTCCAGACCAACCATGTCGGACACTTCTTGTTGACCAATCTCTTGGTCCCGCTCCTCAAGAAGAGCGCCGAGCCTCGCGTCGTCAACGTCTCGAGTGGCGCGTATGCCATGGGGTCCGGCGGTGCGTGTTGACTGGTTATGCCACGTGCATGGACTGATGCTGACGCAAAACGCCTCGTTCAGATTATTCGGACTACAACTTTAAGAGCCGGGAGTACACGTGGTTTGCAGGATACGGGCAGAGCAAACTAGTAAGTCGTGTCCTGTCGTTATCCTCAGCTTTATCTAACGCGGGGCCAGGCGAATGTACACTTCTCACAAGGCCTCGCGAAGCGCGGTATCCCCTCCTTCTCGTTGCACCCGGGCGTTATCACTGGGACCTCGCTCGACCGCGAAATGCCACGCGAGGAGTTCGAGCGCACGCTTGATATATCTCGCGAGCGCGGTATGGTGTTCAAGGAGCTGAGCCAGGGTGCCAGCACGACGCTCGTCGCCGCTCTGGACCCGAAGATCGCGCCGCTCAGCGGGGGTGTGCTCCAGGATTGCCAGATTGTCGCCAACCCCCCTGGCGAGGGCGTCAAGAAGGAGGGCGCGGCGGAGGAGTTGTGGAAGCTTAGCGAGAAGCTCGTTGGGCAGGAGTTCGCGTTCTAAGAGCTCAGACGCCCACTGAACAGAATACATAGATGATAGTACGTCAGTCAATTGGAATTTGATTTCCCGTCTGTAAGAGCCTGACCAAGGGCGGAGAGGTGAATATGAGCCAGAAGTTGCCAGTCTAGCCCCGAAAAGACGCGCGACGCGCAGGACGATGGTTGCTGTAGGAGAAGAGTACGCTTGCCCATGTAAGGATACGCATGCTTAAGCCCAGTTATTTTGCAGACTTGAATCGACGAGTAAGCCCTGGACCAACAACGCGAGGATGACAGGCAATATTGCACCGAGCGAGTTGCCGATGGAGGCGTAGCGACTTGTTGCTGTCGCGGCATGCGCAGGGAACCCAGAAAGTGGAGAGAAAAAGAAACCCGCGACGCGCCGCGCGGCATCTCGCGCATCTTTTCCCTGTCCGTCTTCCATCCACGAACGCCGCTTACTTCCTCTTAACACACGATAATCGTCGCCCAACATGTTCCTGATTCGCGCTCCCTGGAAAACGACTTGGCCGTGCTCGAGCTTGGGATTTAATTTGGGCCCTCCTCCAGGCAGGCCTGACCTCGTTCTCGCCGTATCCTCTCTGGTTCCACCTCTTAGATCCGACCCTCTCGATATCGCACCATACTGCACGTGACTTTTGGTGTTAAACCGAGTACCGGAATGAACTCAGGCTACTCTTCCCGTGTTTGTAGACCGTGGCAGTACTTCCTCGGAAACTGTCATCATAGCTCGCTAGCCCGACGGCGACCACTTCCTGACGGTGTTGCAAGCACGGAACCTGTTCCGAACGCACATATAAAATGCGCATGCCCCCTCTTCTTCCGTCCGTGTCCGTCCGTCCCTCATGTCTGACTTTCTTCGCACAGATGGTCGCATCAGCCGCACGCTCCCAAATGCATACTCCGAGCTCATGCTACCAGTCTGTGGAGGCCATGCACTATGGTTCCCCCGTAAAGCAGAACTGGGCGGGGGCGCGCTGGGAGATATTGGTTATATTGACGATGGCGCGTTTGAAAAGGTTCGTGTCATCCAGCGGCACTTCAAGTCACAGCAAGGAACCGTGAATTTTGCATAATCTTGCAGCGGCCCGTATCTTCCGCGCATAGAAAAAGTCAGTGAATATTGCTGTGAAAGGACTACCCTGAGTATTGAGAACCATAAATGTTCATACCTTGCGAGGCACGAAGAACCTTGAATTCTCCGGAGCGGAGAATGCACAATGGAACAATGGCTGGAAATTTCGAACCTTTCCGGCCAAATCTTCCCACATCCGGACATATCGGGGCTGTACGCTTTGGAAAATCATGAGAACTTTCCAGAAGTGGGAAAATGCCCCTGGAAAATTCCGAATAGACGGATTTTCCGAACCGGAGAGCTCCGATATGTCCGGACGCGGGAAGATTCGACGGGAAATGTTCGAATTTTCCAACCATTGTTCCTTTATCCATTCTCCGCTCCGGAGGATTCAGGGTTCTTCGTGTCTCGCAAGATATGAACATTTCTAGTTCACAACACTCCAGCTAGTCCTTTCACAGTAATGTTCACTGAATCTTACGGCGCAGGGAATATACGGCCCGTTACAAGATTTTGCAAAATTCTCGCTTCCTTCCTGTGAGTTGAACGGCCATGCTTCATACGTCTCAGACCTTCAACGTGTACGAGTCGCTGCCTGGAGATCTTCCCCTTCTACCGCGGCCCGTCAGCGGGATGACATTGGACGAGCAATTCAATATGCCATCGATGCAGACCTCTCGTCGTAGCCAAATCGAACTGCGCGTGAACGGCAGTGGCATTGTTGCACCGCTTCCATTGAACGTCTCGCCGTAAATTGCTGTCCCCCTCTCTTTCGCACAGCCTCTGACGTTGTTTGCAGAATGACGATCGAACCGCGCATAGCTCTGCAAGAGGAGAGGTTCGCCTTTCTCATCCCACCACAGCCGATCCGGAAGGACCATTTAAGCCTCGATCATCGCGACGAGCTCAAGCTCTGGCTCACCGTCAATCGTCGGCATTTACGGGAGGGGTCGGTTATCATAACGAAAGTCGTACGTTCCTCCGGCTGGCTTGGCGGTGTTGCGACTGGCCGAAAGGTCGAAGCATCTGCTACTTTGGGCGCAAACGCTCCGGCCATCGGGCGTGTAGAGTTCGGGGCGTCGCACATATATGAGACCACTCAGGTACGCCAATCCTCGTTATCATAGTATCAATGCGAATGTCTGACACTTTCCCGACACAATCCAAGCTGGCCGACATCAAGGGTCCCGACGACTGGACGAGTACGGCCGGCGCAGGATATGTCCTCGTCATCAATTTTGTCATGGCTCGGGGACGATTCGGCCAGCTTCGAGACAGGTTCAAGTTCGCAGCGTCGAGCTCAAGCGCTTCACGTCCGACTTGGTGGTCAGCCGCACAGGTGTGTACTAAGGTTCACCAGACCGCACGCAAACTCACTATTCTCAGCCCGACGATGTGCATACTCAGTCCCCAGCAACTGATCAAACACCAGCCTCTAGATCCAGCCATGACCCCGAGACGGAGCCACGCGATGACACTGTATCGCCCTCCGAGTCGGCGTCATCAGACTCGTCTGACGAAGGCGATTCAATCCTTCTCGCGACCATCCTGGACCATGTTCTCGCCACGAACCCGAATGTGGATGTTGCTGTCGCGGATTCGAGTATCATTCCTGAATTCATTCAGGTATGTTACAGTACATCAGCCCCTCGCAATATCGCATCATGCCCACGCATTTGTAGGTGCACAAAGAAACTCCTTCGCCGGCTGAGGTCGAAACAGTAATGGTGTTGCGTGAGGTCCAAAGTGAACATGATGGTATGTACTAATGCAACGGTGGATGTTCTGTGCCCTGAATTAAGGTCCTTCGCCTTTCAGGGCGCGTCATTGTCGAATGGGTCGCCTTCGTCTCGTCAATTCGGCGTCCTACTACTGGACTCCTTCGCCGACGCGTTCGTCAGCTAGCGAGCGAGAAACGTCACGTGTGCCATTTATGTAAAGCTGCGTTTGATCGGTCTTCTGCCTTGGAGGTTTGTTGCGCTGCACCTGGGCCATTCCGAAGGCTCACCTTCTCCCAGAACCATCTCCGCATTGGCAATTGCGATCGGCGTAAGTCCTGTCGTTGTTTCGAGCTGACTCTGATTGTTCTGCAGCGTTTGCGTGCCCAGTATGTCCACAGACCTTCAATACCCATGGTAATCTTCGGCGACACCTGCGAGACCAACACCCACCCTGCTTGAACTCGATGCCTAAAATGTCAGCATCCCTCGGTATGTACCTTCTTCTCACGCCTTCTTGTCGCTGTCTAACTGTTCGAAAGGTACATCATACAGGACGCAGTCATACGCAAACGTGGCAACGGCGCATGCTCCCTCAGACGATAGTGACTGAGTCTGCTACCAGTATTGTTTATAATGTTTACAATTCCTTATCCACCTTCGATCCCGAAGGATCTTCAGGCAGCGCCTCGGTGGATCTCTAATTACATGAATTTAAGCTAAAGGCCGGACTTTGCGCATGAGATGAGTGGTTTGGAACCCGGGGATTCCGCTCCAGCGCCTCCTGACTGTGCAATATTGGCCAGGTGCGCCGCTACTCTCTTATTACGCGGACTTGCCGTTCAGGAATACCGTTGGAACGGACCCTCAGGCTGTACTATTATCTCATCGCTTTTTGGTTGGCACTGCTAAGAGACATGTCCAAGTGGAGTTATCTTTGTAGGAGTCCGAGACACAGCTAGGCTATGTACTCGTCCCGCTGCAGTAATGGGTATCTATGACACAAAGCAGCGTTTACGAGTATATACGCCGGAACGCGCTCGCTGACAAATAGGAGGACGAGGAAGCCGTAACGCAAGGCGTGGCAGGCGCGAGAAAGTTCAAGGAGAGCGTGGTTGCGGGACGAGGCCAGGTGGGCGTGCAATTCCGAAGTGGCCGTCACATACTATAGATGCGCGGCGTCGTAGATACACTCGAGGGAAGGGTTGCGAGTACACGCGCGAAAGAAATGTACATGTTCGAGTGCAGGCTGCCGAGCTATGCGTTGAAGATATCAGCGTACTACTTGGGAACAAGTGCGAGTAGAGTGCGCACCGCGATGACCTGCCAAATGGTCCAGGTCTCAGACGTAAATTCTCCTTCTCACCCAGACCCGCCGCGTCCCATTTAAAGATCGCGCGATCCAGCGCCTTGCACGCGCGGAATGCACGCCCTGCACGAGGATACGCTCCTTGGTCTCCATCCGCGTAAGGTGCGAAGGCGAGGATGGGATGAATCGCGCACTGTGTGCCGCCCTATTGACAAGGGTAAGGCGAGGACGCACCGACGTGAAATCGAACGTGCGACCGAGGACCCAGGCGTCTACTTCTTGCCCGACAGCGGCGACGCGTACTTGGGAGAGCAGGCTTCCTTCGATGTAGTTCGCGTGCAGCTCCTATGCCGATGAACGCGTCAGGAAGGAACGCGCTCATAGCCTTATAGACGGTGGACGTACTATAATTTCCCAGTCGTCCGCCGAGCAGGTTCTGTCGCAACCTCCTTGGCGACAGGCAGGTCGTGTAGCAGTCCGATCTCCACCTACACACGGTCAGCGCGCAACAGAAGTGATTGTGGACGCGTAGACGTACGAGCGTTTTCCTGCGAATCACAGACCGGCCGCATACTGGGGGTCAATCTCCATCGTGTCGCTCGCTCCAGCGCTGCGCAAGGCCAACGAGGATGCAGCAGCGAGTCCTGTCTAGCCTACATGCGCGGAAACGTTCTCGCCCTTGATGTTTCCAGATTGGTAGACGGCGACGCCTTGTGCGCGCTACAGTAGCGTGAGGACGAGGATACAGGCGCTGAATCGATGTGGACGCATGACACGATGTTCAACGAGAGGCGCGCAGAGACCTCATGGTAGATTACACGAGCTAGTTGCGCAGGGAGACATAGCGGATGGTTGCTTGTCGCGTCATGTTCGAAAGCGATTCGAAAGCAGAAAGCGGAGAGAAACACGCGCCGCGGTATCTTGCGGGTCTTCCTCCTAGACTCGCACGTGCTGACTGTACGGGGTCTTTGAGTGGCACACGACCACGCATCTCCTTGAACGCCGATGCAACTGCTGCTGGCAGCGGATTTCTGCATTCAATGACTCCGGGCGTCTGACTGCCTGCCAAGTACCAAGTCCTCACGAAGGGCGCACCGTCTTCATTGCAGCGCACATGATGGATGAGCGTCTTCACTGCCAGCCTCTGTTAGAAAGGGGCAGAACCCCATTATCGTGACCTATACTTACAGCCGAGGTGGATGTTAGACTTGATTGTGCTTCGCTGGCGCCCGCTCCGCATCTCGTCTTCCTACAGTCACCATGAGCTCATTTCTCCCAGACCTCAGTAAGGTGCGCCGATCGAGCAGTCGTTCCTTCGAATTGCACACTGAACACCCAAAGCAAGACGGGAAACGAACTCGCCATATCGCAAACCGACTGTGATTTGGCATGTGTCATGAAGCTCAATAACTTCATGCAAGCGGCTGGGCGCTCTCTTACCCACCTGGCGTGGGGCGAAAGACTTGCTGGCGGTACATGGTACGCCGAGGTGACGAGTAAGTCTCATCCACTTACGAATTGAGCGACATGACCTGAAGCTCTCGCAGTTAGGAATGTAGGAAGCTTTAGCGGCACGGGTGCAACGAGAAGAGCCGCGCGGGAGGTGGCCGCGCACGCTGCGTACATCCGCGTTACCCAGCAGTCCGAGTCTGGAAGCCAATGACCGTGTTCTGGACGTGGTAATATAGTTGACTATTCTTCGTCCTTCTGAGTATTTGTTGCACCCTCGGCTCCTAGATTTAAATTCGTACAACTTCAAGGACTCGGAACTTCAGCGGAGCGCGACAAAAGGCAGTAACTTCATCGCGATCGAGGCGAGGCTCGCTCCTCCGATGACGGTTCCCCCGCCGTACCTGGCAATGTGCATATCAAAGTCGTGGATCCGATCAACCAGCCAGACGGGACCGTTCTCTTCTTCGGCCGGGTCCCGACGACTAACAACCGAACACAGTAGGCTCGGACCCGTATCAGACATGTTTGGTTCGGGACCGCGGGAAGTTCAGAAGGCGTGGGAGAAGTACTACATACGGGGTATAAGTTACCAACCCTGGCCTCGGGTGCGAGAGTTCACCTCGACCCGATCCATGAACTCAAAACTGCTCGGCACAACGCGACCTCCCCTGCCCCTCCAGTCGGCAACGAGGCCTAAGCCGCACGCCTGTAGCCAATGTGAAGCGAAATACGATAGCATAACTAGCCTCACGGTGCGCTTGGCTTGGACATGATCATGCGCGCGACTCTAGCCTCACATGTGGATCACAGGTCCATGTTAGTGTGCACAGCGCGACCAGACGTGAGTCTATGAGAATATTATCTGGGTTTCCAATCGCAAAGCATACTCCGTACAGCACATGCATGCACGGAGTGTTCGGCGACGTTCAACACCAAGGGAAACATGTTGCGGCATCTTCGTGCCCAGCACAACGTAGCATTCGTGGGAGGTAAGCAGCCGCCGAGGATGAAATTTACTTGTTGACGCGAGCGCGATCGATCTAGGGCGGGCGAACTCACTTACGCAAGCGCAGGGCGAGGACGCGTCGGGACCAAGTGCATCGAAAGACTCCGCGTTTCAAGGCACGAGTGAGAATGGGGGAAGCATATTGGATTGAACTCTGTGGGTCTGCTGTGGCTCGACGCAGCCGATGCATGTAGCTCGTGTAGAACCGCCGGAGATGCTTCTGATGTCTAGGCCCGACCAGCGTGAGTAAGACCTGCTCTCTCGCGCCCGTGCTCTAGTACGATAGCGCAACGACAGCGCCGGTTAGACCAACAGGCACAGAGTCATGGATCCCTGCTCATCCACGACCACTCCAGATCCACGCAGCGCATCGAGGTGAAAGTCGATAAAAAGTTCCCTCCCAAGAGCCGGGAACAGTGCGCATCCCGTGCAGGTAAAGAAGAGGCCCGCAGAGAAGGATAGGCGTGAGCGTTGAGGCAGCGTGGCCGTCGACGACAGTCATGGAAATGCGGTAACGGCGATTTGTCGCCACTAGGGATCCATGATCAGCGAGCCAGCCGCCTCTCAGGTGGTAGCAGCTACCCCATATGCCTCGAGCAGTAACCGTGCGGCGTCAACGTCACAAATATCGAGTACGTTACGTAGTGTGCTATACGTTGTACCCAATAGCAACGCGACTGCCGTCGTCTCCGCCGGTCTCCGCCGAAGATTTTATAGTGTTGGCACTTCGATCTCCAGCCATCGACAAGGAGCGCGGTCGAGGTCGCACAAGAGGGCAGGCGCGCGTACAGAGGGCGAACATGCGTATACGTGCGTACGTGGCCGTTTTCCATCTTCTCGTGAGCGGGAGGAGAGAAAGACGCGCACGGCCATATCCGAACCCTTAATTCCTTGCATTCCGTCCGGCCGATGTTTCTGGAAACGTCTCTACAGAAGGCACGATAGGAGCGGAAGTTATCAGCCCCGCTGTTGGGTGGTCCTTGGAAGTCGCTTGTTACGGGTGCGGTGAAAGCGGGCGCAGTCTTCGTTATGTCCGTCCGATATCGCCGTCCTGTGTAAACCATATGAGTTTACCACGGTCCCCTATCTGTGAAAGCCTACGATTCAGCGTGCATCGTCTCCCCTGAGCTAGACAGCCTCGAACGTCAAGCCCGGTCATGGGCCGCAGGCTGGCAGGACGGCAGATCCTGCAAAAGCCGACTCTAGAAACACGAAGCAACACCATAATCGATCTTCAGGGCATGTAAGCGGATTGGTCTGGCCGTTAAGAATCGCTTCGGGCTCCTTTACATTGTAGTCTGGAGGCTTTCGTTGGAATGTAGGACGTAGAAGCAAGATCGCTATAGCATCTGCAGTCGCGTAGATACGTTCTAAGCCTGTATATTGCCACTGGCGTGAGTCACTAGGTAGCTACAGGCAATATCAAGCTCAATATGATGCAGACGGTATGAAGTCAGGAGACGACTCGTTCCGCGGTCCATCATGCAGTTTTTCTGACAGGTGCCGGTCGCGTGGATGCGGAATGCGTGTCTCGCATCGAGGTCGCGGCCGGCGGCTGGGTGGTGTAAGATCTTCGTGCGGGAGTGACAGTTTGGCGACGGGCAGCGGCTAACGGGAAAGGAAGAAGAGTGGATCGTCAACGGGATGCACTGTTTGGGTTCCGGAATCGTCCGGTCCGTGCGTTGTACCTCGCCAGCTCGTTCAACGTTCGGTGTTTAGCAGTGTCGACAGCTTCTCGGCTCGGGGTTCCATCATGCAGTTCTCCTTCCTTGTCCAGCTCGTGTCCGCTCTCTCTATAGCCGCTCAAGGGAATTTCAGCTCCAAGAACAGGGTATGCCTACGGCTAGTGTGTGCGCTACGACTGTTGCTGAAGATTCCCCTCTATAGCTCGTAGGAAGAAGGAAGGAAGTCTATTCGTCCGTAGAGAGTGCGAAGGAGCACTTCAACTGTAGGACGAGAGCCGATCTGTCCCACGGCGTCACTAACACAGCGCCAGACCTATATCTCTGTGGAGACTACCATCTTGGGCCCAAGACGCCCCCCACCGTGTTTCCTGTCGTCAATCTTGTCTTCATGTACGATCGTCTCGGCGGCATGTGGGCGAGTTCCTCGACGAGCACACGGACGAGAACGGCAGGTTCATCTACCCGCAGGAGGAAGGCTTCTTGCTCGATGCAACTGGAGCGCCAATTAAGAGAAACACCATCCTGCCAGTCGGTACCCTAGTGGACCGCTTTGGCGGTGAGGTTAACGCGTGAGTCTCATCAGTGTTATCCGGCGTAAACATGTCTGACAATGGCCACCGCGGAGAGTAGGAGTTACTTGAGCCCTGCATTCGCACCATACATCCAGCGTGCGATCCCGCCCATCAACCTCAATCCGCCGCGCACGCCCATCAGCCCACCCGCCGGACGGTCCCTCTTCCCCAACAACTACAACCTCTACAATGTCACTAGGAAAATTGAAGTGATAGCAGCGCTAATCCGCCCGCGCACACACTCGCAGTAAGTTCTGCCAATTATGACTGCCAAATTTGAGCACTGCCAAACTCTCTACTGCCAAATCCGTGATTGTACTTGTAATGTGATATTTGTAAACAGACGGACCGCCAGTTACTCAACTGCCAAACCGGAATACTGCCAATTCTCAGACTGCTGCCAAAACCGCAGTCGCCACAGAATGGCAGTACTTCCAAATTTGGATGACTGCCAAACTTGACAATGTCAACTTTTGACGCCTTCCACTTTACTGCCGAATTCAATGGCTGCAGGATCGCGTATCGTGCTAGTGACGTCCTACCCGACCTGAACGTATGTCTGGAACCGAGAACAGCACACATTGGGAACAGCGATAACAAGACCTAGGCAGCAGTGCACTCCCGGTCTCATGTGCGACCACTGTCCGGTGCATTTCCCAGACGCGGGGGAGGGTGCGGAGAGGTTGAGGCGTTTATGGACCAAGGATTGGAGCGGAAGCTGATGCGACGGTGGGCGAGAGAAGTAGATGGACCTGTGATGGTGGGAGGGCAAGAGAGGTCCGCGGAGTCGGAATTCTCGAGATGCCCTTCGCGCCGCCACAAGCGCTCAACCACGCCGGGTGTTGCCACCATCCCCACAGCCACGTGGCTACCACAAAGCCACAAAGAAGGAGAAAAACGACACTTCATACCCCTAAGATTACCCTGAGTAAGAAATAGTGCACAGTTGCTCAGAGACATTGTTGCGCTCGGGCCAGGGTACATTTGATTGTGACTGGCCCAGAGCCAGAGCTTGAACGTGTCACATCGCCCAGCGGCGTACATCCTGTCATGCCCGCTGTACTCATTAAGCAATGTCCAAGCCCTGATATCGTCGAGACTCCTCCTCTGTACCCAGTGAGCGGAGACGCACCGGTCGTAGCCAGGGATGCAATCGTCGCAGTCCGACCGAATCGTATCTCTTCCCCGACAGGGCGATCCTGTTCTACTGCTGCATTTGAGAAGAAAGTGGTCATGACATCGACGATCGAGGTCACCTCGCAAGATTCGAAGCGCGGGAAGACTGCGGGAGTGCATACCGGATGTGTGGCGGTACGGACAGCGTGCGATTGACACATGGCTAACGAGGTGCGCTGCGGGCTAAAACTTCCTGTATACGTGGAAAATGAAGAAACGTGTCAAATCCCAGTGATATCAGGTGCGGGAAGGGTGCGTGTAAACGTACTCGGCGCTCTTTCCTGACATGTGCACTTTGCACGTCGACCACGAAGAACGCTGGGCGCTTTGCATTTTGCACACGCGTTAGCACTGATTATGAGAGTCAATTGATGATGTTTTAGGATGTGGACCGGATGTACGGTGACGCACTCGACGTTCGGTCCGACCGGCGTGCATTGAGCATCTCAACGACGAGGTACACTCTCCACTACCGATCTCGCACAGACGTGTCTGATAAGGTGAGACTTCAGTATCTGTTGTTTTCAAGAGCTGGAATTGGTCAGTGGGGACGTACGGAATCTCGGCCCGACGGACGAGGGCGGACACGTCGAGGTACGCCGCAGACGGCTGCAGAAAGAACACATGAACGAGTATTGAAAGCGCGGGAAAGCCTTGTATTTGAGCGAGTTCGAACGGGCGGCGTGCGGGTTAGAAGTGGAGTACACTTCTGAAATACCAGGTCGCGAACCTTGAGTGCTCAACTACCGCAAGCTATATCGTCTGATTCTGCTGAGACGCGTAGTAGAGTTGTTAGATCGGTGTACAAAGGTGAGAGACCAAGTGCGTACAGCGTCAGCAAAGTGATAAGTTGGAAAAGGTAGTGCAATTCCTAACAAGTAGGTACGAGCAAGCGGGTTATGAAAGTTGAAGAGCCGCACACACCTGCTGTCGTTTGGAATAGATACGAGTACACTTCAGAGCTGCACAGCATGCAGTAACTGCACAGGCTGCTCCAATTGCGTTTAGCGCGCGGTGACGGTTTGCAGGCGCCAGGGGTAGCAGAGTGGTAGCAGGTGGCAGAGTCGGAGAGTTTGCGCGCGCCTGTACGGGTTGTAGCAGATATTGAGTAGAATATAGCTTCACCAAAATGTACTCTACATACCTATGCAGCGATTTAGGGTGTGTATGGACGTTCTGAGGCAGCATGCGCGGTCCGACGAGCGCGCAAACTTCGAGATCGGTCAAGTCCGACCTTTGATCATCTCTTCCCGCCGAACACCCGTCGCGCATTCGCATACGACGCACTAATACCCACAACTGTGACCCCGACGGAATGGCACAGCCTGCATCAGTCTCTCGCGCCGCTCATCTCGTTCGCGCCGTCGAGATCCCGGCCCCCGCGCGCGTTGTGCACCGGTCGTGCGCCGACCCACATACAGCCGCTACCCCGTCTCCGACACTCAATTGTACTGCACCATCGACCTCTCCGAGCTGGATTACCCCTATTTGATTGTCTTCCTGTGTTAGATCTCCCGCGTGCATCGCAGGGAGAGCACGTCGTCCGGCGTATCAGCCAGTTCACCCACGCCCGACCGCTCCCCGCTTGCACAGCTCCTATATAGCGCTCGGGCGTCGATATTTACCTCGGAACGCACATGTGCCGTCCAGGGACGTATTGCGAGTCGCCCGGAATGCGCGCATCTTTCACCACGCAAGCAACTCCTCTCGCCCGTCGTCCCCGTTTCGCGTGTTTACACTTCCAATAGACTCGCACAGATGCTTCCTACCACCCGCGTTGCCTTCGTCGTGCGCCGTGACCGTTTCGCGATGTCACGGCAATTCGTAGAAGTCGCCGTTTCGCAACATCCGACCTCGTCCCGGCCTCGCGCCAGATCCGCTGGTCTCGCGCGGGCCAACGACTTCGCAGAACTTAAATCCATTAGTACCCCGTGCGAGCTTTCCCTCCGGCTTACGACGCGCCCGATATGGCACAAGACTGTGCACTCCTCACGCTGAACTGAACTTGGAACCCACTGCGCTCGTCTCGCGCAAACCGACATCGCCCTCCGTACAAACGCTACATCGAACCCACTACATACCCCAACAGGATATCGGGGTATCTCGCAATCTGAATCTACGGATTCTTTACTCTAACGCGCCTTGCCGAAGATATCTGATCTCACTTGCACGGTTGCAAGTGGACCGTGCAAGTGAACCCGGCTGCGGCGTTAAGTTCCTCAGAGCCTTGACGCCCGGGTACCGCAGACTGTTCTGGTGCGTACAGATACGCAGTCCGCATCGTCTCGAATCTAACTACCTTGCGGGTAAGGGTTCGTTCAGAGTGCACGAGCGACACCCCAACCAGGCCCGGAAAACCGGCTAGGACGACTTCCGAGAGCTCGAGCGCATCGCGCATCATAGTGAGGTCTTTACGGCAGTGATAATTACCACGACGAGCGCAGTCACGAGTGCAAGCATCACGACCGCGTTTTCCAGCGACGGCCAGCTTGTCTAGACGCTGTAGACGTGTTTCCGCGCCGACCTGCCCTACACCTTGCTCTGCCACAGCCCGCTCATTGCGAGCCGCTCAACCTCGACGACCCATCCGAGTCGCGCTACCCGCGTCGAGCGACTGCTTGGAGGGCGGTTCGGCCATGACGCTGCGGCGATGGGGGCACAGGAGTCCGCGGCAGGAGTGCATTCAGGACGCTCGGCCTGTCTTTGCACACGTGTTTGACGAGCAGGAGTCCGTGGCACTAGTACTGGCGGCGCAGATGGCGCGCGACGGGATCAGCGTGCCGAGCGTCGTGACCATCGGGCCTACATATTCTGCCGCGCAAGTGCCGCGCAGTGCCGCGTAGTGCCGCGCAGGGCTATAGCACCCACTCCCTTCACTCTCACCCCTTAGAACCCACATATGTAGGGTGAGAAGGGTCCTAGGATAGCTGTGGTACATCCTCCATGAGAGTCTCAGTTATTTCTATGAAGTTATATGATGATTGCCCACATGCGCGCGGCACTTGTGAGGATTGCTGCGCGGCAGTAGCGCGGACCCTACGCGGCACTGCGCGGCACAGCATAGCCCCTGCGCGGCACTGCGCGGCAGTCCCTGGCAGGTCAAGAAACACAAGTACTGTGCATAGTACAGCCATCCATGTGCTACACAGGATTATTGTATGTGGCACTACTCCTGTATCTAAGCATTGACAGAGGTAGATTATAATCCTTATCAGGCTGAATCACTGTTAGTGTTCAAGTATTCATGCTGTGGGTGGACATCCTTGTTTCCTGTGCCTATAGGGGCAAACCCATAAACACCCCAGCCCCTACTGGCCAATGATACTAATTGTTGTTTGTTCATAGTGGTGTGAGGCTCTATTGAGGCCTATTATCAGTCATTGAGTATTATTCCAATCACTCAGTGCCTGGGACACTATCTGTGCAGGGCAAGGGGTGGTAAGCTACCCTAAGAGGCATGAGGACTGTCACCCAGTAGCTATAGCCTGAGACTACAGTATGCTATAGCCTGTAGGCGTGGCATTAGCACAGCCGCTGCGGCACTTGCACAGCATCTGCGCGGCAGTCTTGGTTCCTGCGCGGCACTTCTGGTTCCTGCGCGGCACTTCCGGTTCCTGCGCGGCACTTTTCTTGATTGTGCGGCACTTCCGGTTCCTGCGCGGCACTTTTCTTGATTGCGCGGCAGTTGCGCGGCACTTTTGGTGATGGCGCGGCACTTGCGCGGCAGTGGTCCAGAGACTTCAAACCACTGACATTACCTCTCCCATAGAGTTCTAGACCACCCTAGCTGCTCTGCTATGCTTCTATTTACCTGAGGGGTCCCTGAAAGGCTTTAGAACTTCACTACAGCATCACAAGACTACCTTACATGGGTATAACAGTGAATAAGACACTTCTTTTCCATTCAAGAGGTCTAACAGCTACCAATCAGGGTGTTCCTACATTGCAATAGGCTCCAAGATGTCATACATTGGGAATAGACCAGTGTTGGTCTGGGGATTGCCCAAACACACGAGGTGTTTACCTTTGTTTGTCCACTTCCCAGCAGTACAACACAGGCCCCGAGAACTCTCTAGAAGTTCTTCTGGATGAGTACAGAGGCCCGAGAGGCAAGATATGGCCTTTCTGGCCTGACGCGGCACTGCGCGGCACTACATAGCCCCTGCGCGGCGATGCGCGGCACTGCGCGGCAGAATATAAGAGACCGTGACCATCGACAATGCTGTGTGCATTGAGCTTCCTCGCGGCGTGCGTGAGCGCGGCGTTGTTAGTCCCGCTGTTTTCCATTGTTGTCATTTCCGAGTTGCTTCTGTGGCGACTGTGGCGACGTGCGTGGTTGGTACGATTGTGGCGCATATAGAGCTTCCTGGACTTTCTGACTCCGCGCACCGCTCTTACCCTCCTACCACCATCATCCCCCGTCCTTTGGCTCTCCACCCTCGTCTTTATACCGAACACACCAACCTGTGCTACTTACATTCACAGCACCTTCAGAATTTCTGAAGCTGTGGCGGCATGGTTTGAACAGGAGGCTGTGTGGCCTCAACTCGGCCATATATTACGCTCGTTGCTTGTGCTCTCTCACTTCTGGATATTTTTCTGGAGGTCGGAGGGCTTAAAACGTGGATGGCGACGGATTTGGCAGTCGCGGTTGGCAGTACTGCCATCCTCAGCGAGCAAGATTTGGCAGTTATTCATATTTGGCAGTTTCCTATATGGCAGTTGAATAAATTGCAGTTCGCTATTTTGCGAGTCTCACTTATACAAATGCGAATTTGGCAGTATAAAAATGGCAGTGCTCAATTTCGCAGTCAGATTTGGCAGAACTTACTGCGAGTTTTGTGCGTGCCGGATAGGCCGATAGCAGGGCCTATCGCACCGGCATTTGGACAGCCGGGACATGGCACGCAGTACAAGACGTCAGAAGATGTAGCCACGCTCGTCGATGAGGGGTTCCTGCAGCGCCTCTATCCCGAGGATCTTGTCGGGCCAATTACCATGTACCTGTAGATCTCATTTTGAACTGTATCTTCTTGTTTGACTAGTTCCAGAGAACGTCAATACTAGAGTTGAACTCGAGCACCTGGGAAGGAACGGAAGGAACAAAATTCCATGTATGACTGGAAAGTAATTGGCGATTATATAGATCAACCACATTTCACGTGAGGGTATATATTTGACAACACGACTCTCTGCGCGCGTCGTGCATTTGCACTCCCAGCCGCGCTAAGCGTGAGCCTTTGCCTCCGCCGACTCGTTGGCAGCTGCCTGCAGTTCGTCGAAGTGCTCACTCTTCATGCACATTCCGCGGAACACGCCGCCCTCCTGCGCGATGAGCCGCGCTGGGGTGTCGAACTCGACGACCTTGCCTTCCTGCAGCACGAGCACGCGGTCGTAGTCGATGATAGTTTGAAGTCGGTGCGCGATGGTCAGCAAGATGCTGTTCTTGAACTGTGCCCGGATGGTGTGCTGGATTCTGTGGGAGAGTGAGATCAATTGCACGGGCAGCATGTCAGAAGGTTGGACTCACTTCTTGTCGGTCTCGAAGTCCTACGCAAACATTAGTCAGTGTGGGTAGGATCGTTCGGCGACTCCACGTACCACCGACGCCGTAGATTCGTCAAGGACCGTGATTCCAGTGTTTCGTAGGAGGCTGTTTATTCGTGAGCGAAATTCACATGCGGTCAGGATCGAATACGTACGCGCGCTGCGGATGATGGTGTTAGCGCATGAGTGGAAGATGGACATGGGCACTCACAGCCATTGCGATAAGTTGCCTCTGACCGGCAGACCAGTTCGCGCCGCCCTCGCTAACCTTCGAGTCCAGCGTGACCAGAGTTTGTGCAGGCGTTGCGGCTCCACTCGGAGAAGGACTGGCAGACGTAGAAGGAACGCTGCCGACGGGAATGACGCCGTCCGCTGCGTCGACTGGGAGTTGGACCATACGCAGAACATTCATGCACTCCTCGTCAGTGTGCTCCTTGAACGGGTCCTAGACACCGTATCAGCATCGCTGGAAGTCGGCAATATTAGTACGTACGAGGTTGTCGCGAATTGTCCCAGAGAAGAGAACCGCGTCTTGAGGGATAAGGGTTAGGCGCTCCCGCAGGTCTTCAACACCGATGTGTGTGATGTCCATGCCGCCGACAATAATGCGCCCTTGGTCTGGGTCCACGAAGCGAAACAGAGACATCGCAAGCGTACTCTTGCCGCTCCCGGTCCTGCCCACAATTCCGATCTTTTCTCCTGCCTGGGGCACACGGTGAGCATGGTGCACAGTATGGATCAAAGACGCGAAGGTCTCACCCTGACGCTGAACGTGACGCCGCGCAAGACAGGTTCAAGATCAGGTGCGTAGCGAAGAACGACGTTCTCGTAGACGATGTCAGCATCCACAGGTGGCCAGTACGCGGGTACGTTTGTGACATGGCGGGGAGGTTCTATATAGCCGTCAGCCATCATCGCGCGCCGCAAACGGCGTGCGCACCAGGGGAAAGCGCAATGTACTCCTCAATCCGCTAACAAAGTCTTAATCATATAACAGTCTGTACGGGAGGCCTTCGCACGTACCTCGACCCCATTCATACTGTTCTCGGTCTGCGTCGCATTGGGTCAGACTCAGAAGACCACGATACGTGAAAGGAGTACGCACCATCACGTAGTACAGCAGTCCGTAGTAAATATTTTGCACAACGCCTTGGGCCTGAGTGAGGACGATTGCAGTGAGTCCTGGGCTCAAATCCAGATAAAGCGCAATCAACGCGGATGACAAGAAAGTGAAGGCGCCAAGGGTGTCGAAACTAGAGAGGAAAATTAGTGAGCGGGAAGGTCGAGCGGTACTCTCCTTCTGTACCGGTAGCGAAGCCAGTAGTCACAAACAACATCTGCAACGTATGATTGTGAGGAGCTGGAGCATGCGGAGGAAACGAGTGCATACTGAGGTAGAATGCGGAATGGAACTTGTCCAGCTGCTTGAACATCGAGTCTCTGAACCTGAACTCGCTCCCAAAGGCACGCAGACTGTCCATTCGCTCAATAAATCGCGCACCGTCAGAGGTCGACACACTTACGTCGCAAGTCCCTGTAGGACCTCGCCGAAAGTTGTGATGACCGGCGATCTGCAGATTTCAGTGACTGCTACAATAAACACCCGACCAGCATACCTCGTCGTAGATGTCAGGCGCACAAGGTCACTGTAGGTGCGAAATTCAGCGACACGGGTATTACAACGGCTAAAGAGCAAACCGCGAAGCCGTGATGTACTGCACTGGGTCAGTTGCGCATTTGCAAATGACGTGAAGTGACGCACTCCCCGCGCAAAATAAAGATGAAGCCATATCAGGAAAACGAGCGCGATGACGAAGGGCGGTATAGCAATGGTCACCGTCGCAGTGGAGATGAAGAAAGAGATGAACTGGCTGGCGAAGAAGTTCATCGTATCCTGTAAACCACTGTCGACATTATCGATGTCTCGGGAACCATGAGTCAGGTGCTCATTTCGAGTAAATAGCGTCAGCTTACCCTTAGAAAAGCGATTAAGAATACGTCCAGCGGGCGTCTTGTCGAAGTAGCGAGTCGGTGAGCGGACGACAGAGTCGAGCATCCGTGCGAACATAACCCGCGAGGCGCGAAGGCTACTCCAAATTTTCGGGAATATGCCTATACGGTACGGCGTAAGTAAATGATACGCTTTAATGCGGTGGAAGATAACATACTTCCGAAGATAAGAAGCAAGCTCACGACTTCTGCTCAGGGAATTAGTATTGTATTTTCCTGCGACAGAACAAGGACGTACGCAAGATCACATAGACCCAGACATAAGGCATCACATTGTCGGACGCGGAGGGAAACCCAAAGGGTGTAGAGCGCCATTCCAGCGGTCTGTCGTAACTTTCACTCCATACTGCGAATGCGATGAGAAGACGAATCGCGGGCTAGAAGAGGTGCGCACGTTTAACCCAAAACTGTTGAAGCAAAGCCGCTGTGACCGAATTAGATACTTCTGCGATGGACGACATTCTAAGCACTCACATCCATCCTCGAGAAACATGGAAGCGAAGAGCAGTACAACCAGAGGAATTGATGCCGCCTTGAAATAGCCCGTGTAAACGGCGAGGCGCACTGAGCCACTAAGGCGCATGAGTACAGAGGGCATCGCATAATGTGACACAAATTCAACGTACGTCGCCTTCGTTTCGGCCTCGACAAGTTTCTTTGCGGGCTTCTTTTCGCCTTCAGCAACTTTGTCGTCCATAACTTCCTCCTTGACCGCCTCCTGCTGTGCGAGCTCCTCCCTTCGTTCAGCCTTGACAATCTCCTCGAGGTCGCCCGACGCGCGAAGGTCGTTTACTGTGCCCTGCGCGGTGATCCGGCCGTTGTCCATCTTGACCACCCATGACGCAACGGGAAGTACTGAAGCGAAGTGATGCGTGACGAGGACGATTGTGCGACCGCGCATTAGTGGACCGCGGAAGCAGGTCTTGATCAGCGCCGAGGCCGTATGAGTATCGACAGCGCTGTAGTCAAGGTCAATATACATGGTGATAAGGCGTTGTGGGTCCTACCTCAGTACATCGTCGAGGATGACAGTCTGCGCCCGTGAGTACACAGCACGAGCTAAGGCGCCTTGTCAGCCGAGGTCCGACCCGCTGTAATATGCTTACCAAGCGCAACCCGCGCCTTCTGACCGCCTGAAAGCACGATGCCCTTCTGTAGATTGACGGTGAGCTAATGTATGCACTAGAAAGGAATGACGCACATCGCCTATTTCAGTCTCATCGCCGTCTTCGAATCTGTAACTCTGTCAGCGCAATTCATTAGGGTAGCGGGACGTACTGCTTTAAGTCCTGAACCAACACGCAAGCCTCTAGAACGGCGTTGTATCGCTGGGAAGCGTCAGATACCGTTCATCTCTAACGACCGTGCGACTTGTACCTCCTTGTCGAAGGGCGAACCAAACAAACTTTGAGCTGTGTCAGCACTACGCACGTATGATACGAGGCCAGGAGCTCACATATTGTCTCGGATAGTTTCTTGGCGATGGTCAGCGACGAGACGAATGGCTTGAGGAAGGAACGCACTGGACTCCAACCACGGATGCTGTGCGCAATAGCTCACGCTCTCCGAGAGACCAGTCGCAGGATCTACGCGGTGCGCGAACTTGGGCAAGAGCACATGTCCGCTAAGACACTTCATCTCGCCGAGGAGCGCCGAGAGCACTGCAACCAGGTCAAACAATGCGAGGAGGAGGAAAAAGCAAGACGTACACGAAGATTTCCCGGCACCGGTCGCGCCAGTGATAACGGACAGCTCCCCGCGCGGGAAGACGACGTTTATATCTCGAAGCTGGAACGTCGCGTCGCCCTCAACTTGAAGCTCCTCCACGTTCGTTGAATCCGACTCGGGCGCTGTAGATTTCCGGAAGTACCGCAAAGGAGATTTCTTCCACCACGGCTTGGAGGTCGCAGTCGCAGCTGTACCCTTGACATCTTCCTTCTGCGAGGTCCGGTACCACTCGAAAGACGCGTTTGCAGCTCCAAGTCGAGAATCAAAGTGCATCGCCGAACCTGAAGCCGAGTCGTCACGTTTCAGAGACGAGACCCAATCCGGAACTTCCTCTTCGCGCAAGAACTCTTCGATACGACCGAACGCCGTAGCGAGCATACCATAGAAGCTGAACACGGTAGGGATCTGCCAACATTACTGTAAACATCAACCAGCCACTTTGAAACAACGCGACGTACGCTGTTGAGTTCCGCGGTAAGCGCAGCAAGCGCCAGGATTGCAGGGAACGCGATGGTAACCGTAAGCTGACCGCCCGCGACGCCCGTATACCAAGCGATATCGACGCAGGCAATGATAATCGGTACGCAGTGCCAAGTGAGGTTGAATAGCGCGCCGACGACTTTGTATTTGAAGAGGAGTGCGAGCTCGTCTTCGCGGAAAGCGAGAATGCGTTTGATCCAACGCGTTTCCCAGGCCGAGAACTTGATGAACTGCAAACGAGGATGATTGATAGTGACGCAATAGGTGGGGCGTAACTGACCTTGATCGACTGTAAGAGTTCGTTGATGCTTCGCATCCGCAAGTCGCGCGTTTGAAGGACCGTTTGGTTGACGGCCATCATCTTGTTCGTTACGAGATAGCTGTACGGAAGCGCCTTCACCAAATCAAGCCCGTCAGGAATTACAACCGTAAGAAGAATAGGTCGGAGGCGCGACTTACCCCGATGAAGAAGGCGTATCCCACAAACGCCGAATATCCAATGAGCGAATAAAGGAACCACGCAGTGATCGCGATAATGAACGGCGTTTCTCCCATAACCTATCAAAGGTCATCCTCCTGACATCCAATACCCATCGTGCATACCTCGAGAATGATAGGCGCATAGTTAAGCCTGACAACATCGACCGAGACCAGCGAGACGAGTTTACCCATATCCGCCGCGCGCGTGTCAGGTTTGCCTTTCTCCGCCTTGGATTTTGGGTCGACGATGCCGGAGGTGTCGATACGCGTGAGCGCCTTTGTATATATCTCACCAGTCGCCTCCGCGCGCGCACTTAGTACCAAAGAGCCAGTCGATCAGGACATGAGCAGGAAAAAAAGAGAAGAAAAGACGGACCGAATGACGATACGTCGCATCAACTGACTCCGAAGAACGAACAGTTGCGCTTTGACGATCATAGCTGCGAAGGATAGTGCCGTGAAGAGGTATGCGCTACGGACGTCGCGTTGGTAGACTTCCTTCGGCGCCCAGAGGAGCGATATGATGTGGTACTCCCGCGTCACTGAAGTCGAAAGGACGTTGTCTTCCGGAGGCACCTCGACAGCCGCAAGGATCCGGTTTAAGAGGATTGGCTGGACTGCGTAGAGCACGGCGCCAGCGACCTATACCAGCTAAGTTAAGCGGGGAGAATTTTAACAACACCATTACATACCGTGAGCGAGTAGTTCAGAAGAAGATCTCCCAGGTTGACAAAGCCAAGACGCGCGAGCAACGATCTGCCCTTCCTGAGTACGCAATGCAATAACAATGTCAAGTAAGAATGGGCATGTCGTGGGGACGAAACAGCTTACCACTTGGTAGAGAACTTGCGGGTCAACAAACGGGAGCGGGCGTCGACTGCGAGCTGCGGGATGTCCTTATCGTCCAGAGCACCGGTTTTCGCGCGCGCCATGACGCCAGCGAGCCAGTTGATCGTCATCCATTGTCCTAAGGTCGCGTAGTCGTCCATGGCTGGTGGTGGTCCCTGCAAACGTTCAGCATTACTGCTCGCGCTCGCTGGAAAGTTACATACCTCCTTGTCAAAATCGGGAGCACCGAGGTTGGGATTCAGCGGCATCGAGAGGATGAGCAGGAGACCGAGCGAGCAGAGTGCGAGGTGTCCGGCGTAGAGAACTCGTACGACATCGAACGTGGTGCTGACGACACCGTAGAGATAGACGTCGAGTACGGCTTGGAACATGGCGAGCAAGTAGATGCCGAATAGGGAGTACGGCGGACGGGCTGGAGGAGTCAGGAGCGGCATCAACGACGCGTATGTCTGGGATTACGGTGAGCGAGAACTGGACCGAAGGTACGAGCGATGCTTACCCAGACGCAAACGGACAACACGAGGGGGGTGTACGCTTGTCCGTTCTTGACGGCCTGAACGAGTAGCGCGATGCGACCTGCCAGCTCCAGCGCGCCAATCGCGACGAATAGTAGGCTCGTCTTCGTCCGCGGGGCGCGGGGTTTTGTCTCTTCACCGCGTAAAAGTGGCGTCGTTTCTGTTGGTGCACCAAGACGCGTCGCATCCTTTACAGTGTCTAAGGCTAACTCCTCCGCAACGTCGTCATCCGCTGTGTCGCGCGCGTTAGTATACATAAAGTACGTGTTAGACGAGGTATAGTGCGTACTGATAATATTGCTGAAGATTGTACTACGCGTGGCGTGTGGCCCGGCACTAGTCGCGAGCGCGATGAGCGCGAATGCGACCGTGCAGATCGGTAAGAATGTCGTGACGGCGAAATGTAGCTGGTAGACGAGCGGTTCGACTGCGCCGTCCGCCATGGTGGCGCAAGGTTGGCTCGAGTCGAATCAAGCTGTGCGTGCACAAGAAGGAACGCGGACTGGAAAGGAAATATACTTATCAACGACGCGTCCGGAAACAATCTAATGCGGAACTGATGCGCGTCGCGTTGATGCAGGATCTGGGTGACTCCTTTGACAGACGACCGTCGTGCCCGGTGCCGAGGGGCGAGGGGATACTGCCCGGCGATATGAATGTGCAGACCGCTTTGTCCACCGTTAATCCGGAATGCGAGCCCGTAATGCGAGAGGTGACACTGTACATAATCCTCGTAGTTATCCATACTGTAGCACCGATCCTGGGACAGAACCAGCGGTCTTGCCGCGACACAGCAGTCAGTGCGGTCCCGATTCTGTGAGTCAAGTGACTCAAGTCGAGTGACTCGAGTCAATTCCGGTGAACTGGGTGAATGCCAAGCAACATAGTTGTAGATAACGGGCATCGTCGATGCGGTAAGAATTGCGCGGCGCTTGGGCTCGCAGGTGCGCTGGCACGGAGTGCAAGCGGAGGCAAGAAGCGAAACTCCGTTCCGTCGGGTTTCACCGGCCGCGCGTTTCCTCCTGAACGGCCTTCGTGCGTCGCAATCGGTGTCGCGGCAAACATTTCCTCTTCCACCTCGCGGGTACTCTTTCTTCGAGCTATCTGGACACGGCTTGATTGCGCGGTCACATCCAACGTTGGCGACATCCGAGTTTTTGCTGTTCCCGAGTCAGATATGATGTGATGAGTCGGCCCTAACATCACAAGCCCGAACCTAGCCCAAGTCCCGAGCCTCGCCCGCGTCTCGTCTCCCGTCTCCCCTACGGCCTC
>KV426094.1:1960-19593 GCA_001632375.1 Exidia glandulosa HHB12029 | reverse complement strand
GAAGAAGTCCAAGAACGCTTGCTTGGACACGTACGACGCGTTCATCCTGGCGTTCACTAAACGTTTCACGGACCAGGATCTCGTTAACACCATGTCGCGCGCCCTGGACAACCACGCGCAGACGGGCTCCATCGCGAGCTACTCCGCGCGTTTCCACGAGATTGTTTCATACCTCCACCTTACTGAATATTCGCTCTGCAAAGAGTACTATAAAGGTCTCAAGGTCGTCGTCAAGGACCATCTCTGTTACGGCACACGAGGTCTGCACTTGTCCGCACCACATCCCTCGTGCCCGTATCTCTTTTCGCCGCTCTGTCTGCTGCATATGCTCCTCCTCCCCGACATTCCACGCACCCTCGACACCCCGCGTCGCAGACTCCTGACGGCTGAAGCTATTGTCTTGCCGTTGAGGATAGACGTGGGCTATATCGCACGTTGCCGATCTCCTTTCGCTCGCCTCAACCTATGCACGTCCGCCCATCTGCTTTGGCACGCTTTGGACTCTATGCCCTCCACCACTGCCAGAATGGGTATGGACGGCGATTGCGCACAGGATCGCACAGGATGCCGAGGAGCCGAGATCACTGGCCGGATGCGCGGCCTTTCTGCTTACACCACGGAGTTGAGTCATGCCGGCGAACGCGTGTGCGATCTCTGCCGTTCTCATTGAGATCGCCATGTCCATGGGATCTCGCCTCTCACTGTGGCATTGCCGCGCTCGCCCCCTCCGCCCCTGTTTGCTATTGGGTCGCATGCTCGACTGGAGGTCGACATACTGTTATCACCACGCTCGCTCGGATGCTCTCGTACCTCCTCGCACAGGCGCTGTACGTTCCCTTGTTATACCCGCCGTATACCCTCATATAGGCATGGACTCTTTCCCTTCCGTCTTCTGTTCGCTTCCTTCCGTCTTTCTGCGGCCGTCATTCCCCTCCCATTTGTGGTTGCTTCCATGTCTCGCGATCCGTTCCTCATCGCCCGTCCGACCACCGTTGTTCATCTTCGATTCCATAGGCGTTCGCTGCTCGCTTCCGATCCCGCTTAGGTTTGCTTCCGGATCGCTATATGTACCGGCCGATGCCGCTCCGTGTACCCTAGCTTTGGAATGGTCTGATATACAGCAAGACACGTCCTCCCGCTCATCCCTTCGACTGACCTCTCCTCCTTCTCCTTGGGCACTACCCTCACCTGCGCGAGGCCGACTTGCGGTGCCGTGACAATCTCTTACAAGTCGGCAAGCCCATCACACTCGCCGCACTCGATGCCGCCTGCCTCGCGTTCGACTCGCGCCTTCACGAGCACACCGCCGCAACAAAGCACGGCGATTCGAAGGGCAAGAACAGTCAGAACTCGCAGTCCAACAACGGCAAGAACGGCGACAAGAAGAACAACAACAACTCATCGTCGAACAACAACTGGCGCTCGAACAACCATTCTCACGCGCAGAACGGCGCTAACAACGCGCAAAATGCTAACTCTGCGTACCCTACAGACACTCCCATGGAAATCGACGCGCTCAAGGTCAAGAACCTGTCGAAGATGTCTCCCGCGGACCGCGCGAAGGAGAAGCAGCGCCGCCGCGATGAAGATCTTTGCTACTGGTGCGGCGCCGACTCTCACAAGATCCACGACTGCCCTACGGCACCCACGGACGTCAAGAACAAAGCTCGCGTCCGCATCGTTGCCGCCACGGAGCAGCCCTCATCGACCACCGCCTCGGGAAAAGCATCCCCGAAGGCGTAGACGTCGCTTCGACGTCTTCGGGGACCGTACAGAAGCGCCACGAACGCGACTACGCGCGTGATTCATCAGGCAACTGGTACCCGCGCAACGTTGCTGCTCCACGATACGTGTTTAGTGCACACGTTCGCGCGGCTCCCCGCTCCGACCAGCACTTATTTCTCGCACTCACGCTCTCGCTCCCGAACTCGAAACCCATCAAGACTTACGCTTTCATTGATAACGGGGCGACTAACTCGTTTATCTCTGCAGAGTTCGTCAAAAACCACCATGTCCCGCTCTCTCGTCTCCCAGATCCTCGCGCCGTCTTCACTATCGACGAGCGCCCTCTCGTGTCCGGTCTTATGACGCACGACGCTGTCGTAAAGCTGTCGTGCGGTTCTCACCACGAGTTCATTCGACTCGGTCACATCACCTGCCCTTACCCCATCATTCTCGGGATGGACTGGCTTCGTCGACACAACCCATCTATTGATTGGGTAAGTCAACACGTCGACCTTTCTAAATGCAATCCCGCAGATCATACGCTTGCCTCGCCTACCCCGCAAACCGGCCAACGTCGGACCGCGGATCTTGCGTCTCTGACGGGACCACTCCCCGACGACGACTTCTCGCCTTTCATGCCGCAGTATTTCGATATGCTTCGCGTGCCCCGTAACGCTGGATTAGCTACCCAGCCGACGGACACACCCTCGCCCTCGCCCTTGTCTTCTTCGGACCAACCTGGCCTCAGTCAGACCGGTACCTATGCAGACTTCATTTCCAGCGCTACGGTCGTCGACGAGCTGCCACGTCTCGACCCACGCCTCAACATCGAACTACTTCCGTTCCAACGCTTCTGCAAGGTCGCCAAGAACAAGGACGTCGGTGTCCTGTCTCACGTCTCTGACTTCCAGATCGGCGCGCGCATCGCGGCCGAATCCGTATCATCTGCGACTGTCGACGCGTCTAACGCTGATCCTGCTCCACGCGCACCCGACGACCTGCTACCAGATGATTCAGACCCGTTACCACCTGACAAACTCGCAGATGCCATCCCGTCTTCGCTCCATGACTACCTCGACGTGTTCTCCGCACAGGAAGCTGAAGTCCTCGCCGATCACCGTTCATACGACCTCAAGATCGACCTCGAGGACGGCAAAACACCTCCGTTCGGGCCATTGTACTCACTCTCGCGCGACGAACGCGCGGCGCTGTTCATCTGGATCGAAGACAACCTCGGCAAAGGCTTCATTCGACGTTCTGAGTCGTCCGCCGCTGCGCCCATCCTCTTCGCCAAAAAGAAGAACAGCGATCTGCGCCTCTGTGTCGACTATCGCGCACTCAACAAGATTACCAAAAAAAATCGCTACCCGCTGCCGCTCGTCAACGATCTGCTCTCCAACGTCCGCGGCTGCTCGATATTCACCAAACTCGACCTGAAGCACGCGTACAACCTCGTGCGGATCGCCGACGGCCACGAGTGGAAGACAGCCTTCCGCACCCACTACGGCCTCTTCGAGTACTGCGTCATGCCGTTTGGTCTCACTAACGCCCCGGCCAACTTTCAGGCGTTTATTCAGGACGTACTGCGTGATGTACTCGACATCTGCTGTGTCGTCTATCTGGACGATATTCTCATCTTTTCGCGCACACCAGAGGAGCACGACGTACACGTTCGCATGGTTCTCGAACGCCTCCGTCGCGCCAAACTCTTTGCCAACGCTGACAAGTGCGAGTTTGCGCAACGCGAGGTCGAGTACCTTGGATTCCTACTCTCAGCTGATGGCCTGCGCATGCACCCTTCGAAGCTATCGACGATCTCTGACTGGCGCGTCCCACGCTCGGTCAAAGAGATCCAATCCTTCCTCGGGTTCTCTAACTTTTACAGACGGTTTATTGATGGCTACTCGGGCATCTGCCTGCCGCTCAACCGCCTGACGCACAAGGACATCAACCCGAACCCACGCGCAACATTCACCCTGCCCGACGACGCCCTGACAGCCTTCCATCGTCTCAAGGCCGCGTTTCTCACCGGTCCGGTGCTGCGGCACTTCGACTTCGATAGACGCTGCACCGTTATAACGGATGCGTCTGACTTCGCGCTCTCTGCCATTCTGCACCAACCTGACGACGACGATGACCTGCATCCCGTCGCGTTCTACTCACGAAAATTTACACCCGCAGAAATCAACTACGATGTGTACGACAAAGAGCTCCTCGCCGTCGTCGAAGCCTTCCGCGAATGGCGCCACTGGCTCATCGGCACGCCGGACAGCATCGACGTCGCCTGCGACCACAAGAACCTCGAATATTTCATGTCCACTCGCACACTCAATCGTCGCCAAGCTCGTTGGGCCATGTTCCTAACGGAATTCAACTTCGAGCTCGCGCATCTCCCAGGTGTCAACAACCCCGCCGACGCGCCTTCTCGTCGCGCTGACTACGTCCCACAAGAGGGGGATGATGTCGCGCTCAACCAGTCCCAACCCCTTCTCAAACCCGAGCACTACTCGCGCCTCTACGGCCAACGCGCTCCACCAGAACCTGAATCTATCGCTGCCTCGTATGTTCCACCATCTCTCTACACTCTCGACTCCGCAGAGCTTCGTCAAAAGTTCCTCGATGCGTATAAGACTGACACAGAATGGCGCGAGGGACTTAAATCGCCCAAGTCGCTGTTCTCAGAGTCCAACGGCACCGTGTACCACGACGGACGACTTTTCGTGCCTGCCTCGCTTCGTGCCGACGTGCTCCAGTCCCGTCACGATTCCGTTGTCGCTGGACACCCCGGTCGCAGACGCACGCTCGAATTCGTCCAACGCTCGTTCTCTTGGCCCGGCATGTCACGCTATATTCGCAACTACGTCTCCACCTGCGTCACCTGTTGCCGCGTCAAGAATGATCGTCACCAACCTTACGGCCTACTGCAACCTCTTCCCATCCCGTCCAAGCCTTGGTCCTCCATTTCTATCGATCTCATCGTCAAGCTCCCGCTTTCTCACGGCTGCGACTCGATCCTAGTCGTATGCTGCCGCATGACGAAGATGTGCCATCTGATCCCCACCGTCGAATCCATCGACGCAGAGGACCTCGCGCGTTTATTCATTACTCATATTTTTAAGCTTCACGGACTTCCTCAGTCCATCGTGTCCGACCGCGGTCCCGCGTTCGTCTCAAAGTTCTGGCGCGCTCTGCTCTCGCATCTCGGCGTCAAGTCCAACGCTTCGACTGCGTATCATCCCCAGAGCGACGGCCAGACGGAACGCACCAACCAGACCATCGAAACGACTCTTCGCGCCTACGTCTCCTACCAGCAGGACGACTGGGTCGACTATCCTCCCCTCGCCGAATTCTGCTTCAACAACCTTCGCAATTCCTCGACCAACATCACCCCATTCTACGCCAATTACGCTTTCCACCCCGACTTCACTCCCGTTTTCACCGCTCCCGCCAATAATCCGTCCGCCGAGTCCTTCGCCAAACGCCTCGCCATCATCCAAGATGAACTTCAAGCCGAAATTCAGCATGCTCAAGATCTCTATTCACACTACGCTAATCAACACCGTATCCCGCCTCCCGACTTCGCCGAAAACGACCTCGTCTGGCTACTACGCCGTAATATCAAGACCACTCGCCCGTCCAACAAACTCGACTACCGCCGCTTAGGCCCCTTCAAAATTATCAAAAAATACAGTCCTCTCCCTTATAAGCTACGCTTGCCTCCTTCTCTCTCTCGTCTCCATCCTGTTTTTCACGTCTCGCTTCTTGAACCGTTCGAAGATCCCTCTGTAATTCCTGGTCGTGCTCCTGCTCCCCGTTTCGCTCCCATCCACCTCGACGACGACGACAACGGCTTGGCTCCACTCGCAGACGACATCGTCGACTCCCGCCGCATCGGGCGCCGTTACGACTATCTCGTCAACTGGGCCGGCCTACCACCGTCCGAACGCTCATGGGTACCGCTATCAGACCTTCCTCGTCGATACGACGAGCTCCTCGAGCGTTTCCATCGACGCAACATTCACGTCATACGTCCTCCCGCGCTGCTCTCGCGCTTGCCTGACGTCGCGCGCCCAAACACTCCTCCTCGCGCCGCAACCCCGGAGCAGCCGGACAACACCCGTAACACCTCTCCCGACGTACCACGTTCGCCCTCGCCCACCCGTAACATCGAGCCCGTTCGCTCTCGCACTCCCCCGCCCGTTCGCACCGTGTCTCAACGCAGTCAGTATACCGTCCCTGCGCAGACTACCACGCGTTCCGGCCGCATCTCAAAACCTCGCGCTGGTGCTCAAATTGCACCGTCCAAAACTCGCGCTAGAGGGGGATGATGTGATGAGTCGGCCCTAACATCACAAGCCCGAACCTAGCCCAAGTCCCGAGCCTCGCCCGCGTCTCGTCTCCCGTCTCCCCTACGGCCTCTCTAGGTACATACGTCATATCCCATTCTATTCCCGTCTCGATTATGATCATAGCTCATCCGTGTCCCGTTCTCGTTCCGATTATGTCTCAGTACGATCTCTCGTTTCTCGTATATTAGTTCCATTGTACAGTAATTCCGATCCCTAGTCTAGCAACACAATTGACTCACCTCGCTCCTCTCGTTCTCGTAACCTCGCGTGACCTCGTCCCCGAGCGAGCTCTCACATATGACGGTCCCGGTTGCGAGTCACGGTGCTGGGCCAGAGCACAACGACATGTTCCTGTCAGCTATAATCCAGCTCTAGCAAGCGCACACGCTGCTTACTAGCGCAAAGATGATAAGAGCGGTATAAATTGTCTAATGTCTTGGTCACCCAACGGGAACCGCACTCAGAACTCTCCTCCTCGCGATGTCGGCGTCGCGCCAATTTGGTCCTACCACTCTCAACGACGAGGTGGTTGATGCCTTCTCCGATCGCGTCAAGGGACGAGTCTGTGTGTAGTCGCCCCATATTCAAGGTCGACCTTCGTCTCACTTCCGTTCGTCTGCACAGTTCTCGTGACCGGTCCTGCGCACAACGGACTTGGAGACGCAACTCTCCGCGCCCTCGCCCGTGGTCACCCGTCTACTCTCCTCCTCGCCGGCCGCACTCCCGCGTCCTACGCCCCCGTCGTCGACGCCATCAAGTCCATCGACTCCAGCATCATCGTCCGCGTCTACGTCATCGACCTCAACTCCTTCGCCTCCGTCCGCGCCGGTGCGACGAAGATCCTGCACAAGAACGACCGTCTCGACGTCGTGATCAACAGCGCGGGCGTCATGCGTTCCGATCTGAAGTACACCCTCGACGGGAACGAGGAACATTTCCAAGCGAACCATCTTGGACATTTTCTGCTTACGAATCTCTTGATGTCGCTTCTTGAAGAGTGACGAGGCGAGAGTTGTGAACGTCTCGAGCGGGGCGTACGTCCTCGGTTCTGGTGGTACGCTTTTTTCTTTCGCAGTACGCCGACGATGCGTGAACTTGAACGTCCTGACGCGCGCCACATTAGATTATTCAGACGTCAACTTCAAGACTCGCGACTTCGACGCTTTCGTCGCCTACTCGCAATCCAAGCTCGTACGTCCCTCTTCCTCTCCCTCCCGCGTCCGAGTCTACTTTTACTCACACAGGACTTGGCACTTGCAGGCGAACGTCCTCTTCTCCCAAGCCCTCGCCAAACGCGGCATCACCTCCTACGCCCTCCATCCAGGCATCATCCGCGGCACATCCCTCCAGCGCGACATGCCTCCCGAAGCTATCGAGGGGCTATTCGCCGGCGCCAAGGCCCGAGGCTTCGTCTTCAAGGAGTTGAACCAGGGCGCGAGTACCGCGCTCGTCGCAGCGCTCGATCCTGATATCAAACGGAGCACTGGCAGCGGTGGAGTTTTGGAGGATTGTAAGATTGTTGAGACGCAGGGAGAGGGCGCGAGGAAGGAGGGAGCTGCGGAGGAGTTGTGGAAGATCGGTGAGAAACTTGTTGGTCAGGAGTTTGCGGTTTGAATTGCAGTTGGACGCTTCGGAATGTACAATCACAATTCTCCCTTTGGAAGCCATACACCCATGTCGATGACGGGGCACTCAGCCGCACTGGCACTGCCATCATCGTCCTTGACAACTCCCCGGCGTCTGTCGGCGTCAGTATGATCATGATGTTTCGCTGTCATATCCCCAGAAGCGTGCGAGGGCCCAAATCTACGTACGTGGAGACCCGCGAGGATGAACAGTTGAGAAGAAGCCACGCCGTCCCAACGCGAAGACCTCGTGGTTGGCTAACCCACCCGCTTGTTTGATCGATGATCAGCTCCATAGTCCGCGGGGGACTCAGCAACTAACAATGACGAGAACCTGAGCTTCCTGCACACGCGTAGGCCTCGAGGCTATCTACTTGTTTGGACTTTGCTCTCTTGCATTTGCAGCGAAGCGCTGAAAGAAGCTCACGACTCAGTGCAGCGCGGGCTACTCGTATCTCGCACGATCTCTGTTGTTACAACGCACGGAGAATTCTGCATCTGAGAAGATCGCCGTTGTTTGCACTACGGTCGCTCCCCGCGAAGATGCACACGTGGCATTCTCTCCGCGGCGATCCGGTGTTCAACGGCAGGAATGGTACATTCCTCAGCCCTCCGAGTCGGAAGATCTGAGAGATTGAGAACGTGCACAAAGCGGTCACCTCGTGCTGCGTTGCAGCCAAGTATACATTCTCCGAGTGCAGATCCTCAGGACTTAGCGAAATGCGGACTCCGAGGAGGTTGGCTGGAACTGCGCAGCAGTCTTCGCAATTAAACATTGGAGTCAGATCCTACACTCTGGACTGAGTACCGCTGTATTGGCTGGCAGAAGCAAGGCACATCGCCCGTCTTGCATTCTGCATCTCCCGCGCCGAGGGTTGTCCCTGAATTACCGCCGCGAAAGTTTGACGAGAAGCGTAATTAATCTCCCCGACTGCGCCTGTCCGTTAGTGCTTGCACATGTATCGGAACGAGTTATCGCATTAGTCACGCCAGACGATGCTGTCACACGTCCATCCAGGTCTCTCCAGTTTCCCTCCAGCGCGAAGCCCAGGCGAAGAACCCCACTGCTTGCCCTTTTGTTTGTAGTCGCATACAACGATGGGCAACGTGCAGAGAGAAAAAGATAACCTCGAACTACAATGCACGTTCCACAAAAAAAGGAAGACGCAACGAACGAAGAACGAACGAAGAAAGGCAAGGGACAAATCATGAGCGCACAAGTTGTATCCAATCTGAGACGCCATCCAACTCTCCATGGAGGTCTACAGCGCGCAGAGTTACATGCACGACGCTTTCGACACGAGCGAAGAGAGACGTAATGAGATGTGCGACTTCCGCGGCCGTGTACCGCAGTACTTCATCGGACTCGGAGGAGCTGAGTACAACAGCGCGCAACGCTGGACACTGCAGCTGTATAGGCATGGCCATGATATCTGCGAGCATTATGCGAGGGCTCAGTTTGAGGACGACGTCGGTACACGCTGGCAGCGTAGGGATGACGAAACAGGTAGCGAGTTTCGGCCAGACCTCTGCGTCGAGTTCGAGGCGGCAGAGACAGAATTGTACGAGATCTAGACCGGGGAGCACAGGACGCGTGGATTGGCGCGAATAAACAAGGACCCCGATAAAACTGCGACAGATACCCGTTCCGAAGGAGAGGTAACGAAGATCGTATTCGTCCTTCGCCGGGTGAGCGCGTCGTCTGGCGTCGAGTGAGACATGATTGCCGAGATGCGGCATAAGCACCTCTAGGGCGTCCGCGCTTGTGTCGGTGGTACGGATGTGCCTCATGAGCGCGAAGCCGGGCCAAGGGCAGTAAAGGAGTCCCGGCGGCATCCCTTCGCTCATGAGAACCCTTAGAATGTCTAAACGCGCAAGCAGACTCTGAGCGACAGGTAAGAGCTCAATGGTTCCGACATATGTACCGAGATTCCCAATGACAGTTAGATCCCGCAAGGCGGGAAGATTTGTCCCGATGATATCGAAATGAATGCTGTGCTTTGGGATAGTACCATGGTCGAAAGTTGCGGTAGTGACACTGGCAAAAGCAGTTGGCCAGGTGCGACGTATATCGACTGCTCGGATATATATCCGTCGCAACTGCGGTGCCGTGGACGCGAAGAGTGCGGGCGGGAGAGGAACGGAGAACCGTCGCGCTCGCCAGTCGCGATAATCGTCGATCTCGCCATAGAATGCGATGGTAAGCATTTCCAGACGCTGAGCAGTAGGATAACAAAGTGCCGCGAGAACGGCGAGGTCCGCGTCGATATGGACGTGGATATGCAACTGCGTGCATCGCGGGACGTGCAACACTAACAGCGGCACCACAGTTTCGATGACGAGATGGTTAAAGGGCTCAAGAGCAAGGAACATGCCTATGCTGATAGCGTCCGCGGGCCTTTCCTCCAGACGAGATCGGAAGAGGGCTAAGCTGGCGTCGGACGATGAAGTAAGCTCGATATCGCGCCAAAAGGCGGGCATGCTCCGAGCAGCCCTACGCCAGAAGCGCGAGACAAACATGACGGGAAGAAGATCTGTGAGTGGAAGGACCTTGAGTACATGGTACACGAGGTCCAGCGGGATGCGTGACGCGTCCGAGTCCGAGTCCATTGCCATATGCGGAGTATGAAATCCGACAAACACGCCTTGAAATATTTTTTCCCTAAGCATGACGCCAAAGGGCTAGCTCCTGGCAGCAACGTAACAATGCAGGATGCTCCCAAGATACTGGAGCAGCGGGAGTGACTCCGTCGGCTTCGCCATCGCTATCTTTCCAAATTTGGAGACCGTGATCTCACCCTCGCCAGTATAAAAGGCTCCCCAAGGAGTCAGCATTTTGTAGGTACAATCACAGTTCCTCTGCGCTCAAGACCTTCGCCCAACATGAGCTACTGGCATTCGCAGACGCCGGTGCCCCCCGCCATGCCCGCACCCGCGCCAGACTTGCCCTTCGCGACACGATCGGGTGAGTTGGCGGATGTATTCTCCATTTACATAGCCTTATGCATTATCCCTCTCTAGGATCACTTGTACGATCGTCACCGTCCGCACAACGTAGATTCAGTCTGGAAATGTGGCTATTGCGTTCCACCTTTCCCATGCATCTTCTCGAGGCCGGGAGACTATTACGTGAGTAGCAATGTAACATTTTACACTGTGCTTACCCGTATATATAGTGGCATGGTAGCCACGTTCATCCGACTATACCCCTCCAAAACGGTGAGGAGACCTTCCGCGACGCTGCCTCCACCTTCTTGCTGACACACTTTGCAGACTTCGGGTGTGGGTACATGAACTGCCAGCGGACTTTCCTATCGAAAGCTGCTGTCGTTGCTCACTGGACGGACGACCATCGTGACTACTAGCCACCTTGCCGTAGCGGCCATGTTATCCGCTCGCGTCGAAACCAATTCAAGGACCTCATTCTCTCCGACCCCGCTCATCGTAATCATCACACGTCTTTACAACGCCTTTCGCTGCGCCATGGTGGCCATGGTCACTACCGGTCTTTCATCTTCCCCAGCACCTCGTTCACTCGCCCTCTGTCTCAGTCACGCTTCATCATAACTCGGAACCGTAAGGGACCACCAAAAAAAGTTGAAATTACGGAAAACAATCACAAAAAAAGTGGTCGGATGTCTCGCTTCTCTTCATTTCAGCTCCATTTCTCGCTCGCAATCCCTCGACTCTCAACTCGCCACTCTCACGACTGCGCTCACGACGATACGATCCTCACGACGACCTTCGAGACGCTCCACTTCATACGCGCCATCTTCCCGTTCTCTTCGGCCGTTCACCTTTGTTATGCGGCATGTTCATTGTTCAGATGTATGTAGTTTCGGGGACTCACATTCCCGCGATCGCCGGCGGGCATGTACGTCGTTAGCGATCTAACTCGTGTACTACCAACTCGGCTGGGCCTTCTTCACGCTGTTTAATATATTGTTCCGGTGCTGGCGCCATACCGAGCGGGAGACCGAAAGCAAAGGCGCAAATGTGGCTTCGGGACCGGGCGGAGGCTATTGTTTGGAAGGACACAACAGCGCCTTTCCGCGTAGGTGCCGCAAGTCATCCCAATCTGTGTGAGATCGATCCGCTGGGGTTCCGGTCAAGCATCCGACAGGCACAGCAAGGAAGCTATCTCGTACTAAGGAGAACCCTTGCAAAGCGTTGTTGCATGACGTAGGAGTCCTGTCAGCCCTACTTATACGCAGGTGGCAAGCAATTGGAACAAAGCTACCACGGCGCGCCAGGCCGAGCGAGGTGTCAAAGCGGCCAAGTAAGAGCTGTTGGCGCTGAAGACAGACCGCTGTTCTGCGTTGAGCAGTCGCACCAGTCGGAGACAACGTCGTTTCTCGGTACAGATACACCAGCGTAGAGGCACAGCAATAGAAGTAATATCAGCTCGTATCGTCGGAGTGACCCGTCGGGGAATAATGGCGAGGTCTTGTGCCAGTTGTCGAGGTGATCACACGCGCGTTTGGACTTGAGCAAGTTCCAAGACGCGCCCAGGCCCAGTACGTCCAAAGGAGATCGCTAGAAGGTGTACCAGCGCGCAAATGAGGTACGAACGAAGTTCACGGAGGGCTTTCACTGTCATTACTTTCGAGACGCAAAGAAAAACGGACATGGAACTGAAGAAGGAGCGTCGGCCGACCGGTCCGACCCGACCATCTCTTTTCTTACGATTTTCACGTCAACGCAAGAGCGCCGGAGGGCGGGTTACTTGCATAGTGCACTGCACAGTTGGACCTCTTCCTTGTGAACTACTTCGCCAATCCGGACCCAGATTCGAGAGACTTGCACCTCTGAACGAGATCCCAACTGTCACGCGCGCGCTCATAGACTATACTGTCAAAGTCACAGACGGTGTGTCTCTAATTTCCTTCGTAAGTATGGGCTCCTGCTACCTGGATCTGTCTGCATGGGACTCCACCTCCGTCATCACACAGTCGAAGCGCTTCAGGTACCAGCTGACCCGCCGCCCGTCCATTCTTTCGTCATCGTGACGGAACCCCTCATATCACCCTTTATTTCGCATCGGTGCTATCGCCCGTCTGCGCTGTTACTGAGTCGCTGACGGCCGAACTGCTCGTGACGCCTCTCGCTTCTCGCCGCTGCTCTCGAAGTTCAGACCTGGGACCGGCCGAATCCAGGGAACAGGCGACAGCCCTCCACAGCCCTGCCCGGGGAGCAGAGGTTATCGTCCAATTCACTGCGGAACCCTGAAAATATATTGAACGGTGTAGCTCGAGATAGCTCGAGTTCTCTGACCTGTTCTGCGCGAGATGGTTTGGAAATGAGCAGACAGGATAGCTCGGGATTGGACATGTATCTGTGACGAGATAGGAATAGATGGGCGGACTATCTTGTGCTGCCCTGCTCAAGATTGCCCGACTTTCGCGAAATCCGAATTTGTCAAGATTACTGACATACCTGGCTGCGGATACTACAGATTAGTTGACGTATTATCATACTTCGATGTAGGATGGTCTGTCCCTTCCTTGGCTCGTCCAAAAGCGGACCACCGCGTGTTGAAAGTCCGCAAACGCTTCTTGTCCTCCTACTTTCCACACGCCCCCGCCACCTCGCCCCCCGCCGCCCTTGACGCCCGTGACGCGCCAGCCGTCTAGCTACGCGTCCGTTGCTCGTGATGATGATCGTACGTCCCAGATTGTGCCGCAGGCGCACCGTATCCAGAGCTGACGATCTTCCAGAACTCTCGGGCACTGCGGTGACTGCCTGGACCTCAGCTATGGGTATGCACTTTTCTGCTCGCGGTTGCAGCGCCCGCTGACGCTCGCGTTCATCATCTGCTTGTCACGTAGCCGGTCGAGAACGTCGTCGTAGAGCGCTGTCTGCGGTGAGCAGTCCCCGTTACGCGTTCGTCGGCCGTTACTGATCCATTTCATGTCCAGGAGCGTGGGGCCTACGAACTGCGCATGCCACATTTGCGAGTAGGGGCACGGCGCGTCATGCCTTGTACCAGTAGATACCGAAATAGACGGTTATTCTCGATTCGTAATGCGTCTGAATCTTTGAGAAATTCAGAGCTATGAATGACGGAAAGATCAACAACTGACACATGTCCTGCGTCAGATAGTACGGCTTTCTAGTTGAGACAGCTCAGGACAGGCCCATGACTAAGAGCCGTCTTACGCAGGATCAGAGCACGATCCGAAGTCAAGATAGCTACAATTATTATGTCGGTCTCGACGGTATCCTGCGGCAGAAAGGTAGGCTATCCGAACCTCAAGACAGGCTTTGGATAGCCCGACAATCCTGAGCTACAACGTTCAATATATACCGGGCGTTCCGCAGTGATTGGGCGAGCGTTATAGAGCCGAATGCCTGTATTCGGCCTGTGTGCATTCAATCTCGTGCCTCTGGGGCCGTTCGGGGAACAGAAGCGCAAGCAACAATTGCGTAAAGGGTGTAATGTACGACCACAACAGTGTTTTGATTCGTCAGAGCGTCTTCCGCTACACCGATTCCCCGAAACTGCTGACTGTCACTGCTTCAAGTTTGACGAACGCGAGGGTGTAGTCCAAGCTCTCCGTTGTGCCCGGCTTGCGATAAGGGCGATTCTTCTTTCCTGGCGCCGTCACGGGACCTCGCGCCACAGTTGTCCCCACAGAGAACGGTATAAGTTCCGTCTTTCTACTTAAATCTCAACGTTAGTTGTGTGTGTTGCTCAGTGTTGGTCTCCCTCGCGATTCTACTCCCACCACCACCATGAACTGTGAGTCGTACCGTCTCGTACGCAAGTCCATATCTGTCAATGCTCAGACCACACTCGCACGACAGTTCAGTTCTGTGTCGGCAACTGCGTCGTCGTTAGCGGCAAACAATGCACGGTGACCGCAGTATGTCTCGCTCGGCTTATGTCTGATCTGTCTATGGTCGTTGCTTGCCCCTTGCGTAGGTTGACCCTGCGTCTGGTACGGCTACAGTGAGGTTCAACAATGGCGGAGCCAACCAGACGGTGCCCGTCGCGTCTATCAGAAGAGTGTGAGATGCTGTGAGCAGCTAGAGCAGGGAAAGGTATCGATTCCGTCATGGTTGCAGGGGTGCTGTACTAGTAGAATCGGCGTCAGCGGTCAAGGAACTGTCATATGCTCACCAGACACAAGATATCGGAATGAGGCTCGATCTGAGGTCATATGGGAAGCGCCTTTGTGGCAATCCGGTTGCCTGAGGCCATCACAACACGGCCGTCAGGCGCACGACACTCCCAGCCTCAGGAGTTTCGTGAGGACAAGCGCGTCAACGCGCACTTGCTTCAGGCGCCGACTCGAGCTCTCCATTAATATAGTATCGGGACTCGCGCGTGAACGTGGACATCATGAACCCAGTTGAAGACGAGTCACGAGTGGTCACGAGTTTCTACTTTGTCGGGCCCGTTGCTCGTTCTGGCGATGAGCTGCACAGTATTACGGGCTTAAGATACCAGCCTGAATCAAGCTCGTCGTACATAACGTTCGACGGTCCATAGACGGTCGAGCGGAAACGGTTTGACAGGCCCGAAACGGAAAAGAAATGCGCAAATACGGGTCGGGCCGAGAGCTCGCTTGCCTTCGCACCATCATGAAGCGGTGCTGCACATATCGTCCAACCACTGGCGCATCTCTGTCGGTCGCCTCGACTTCTCGCTCGAAATATCCTCGCCTTGCAGACCGTGGACGCTCTGAGTGGTCAGAAAATTGCTCGTCCTTTCGCGTCCCTCGCTTCCGTCCGACATAGCGCGCCAAGCGCGTAACCGTGGCTTTATGTTTCTTACGGGAACTTGAAGCTTTAGATATGGCAGCTCGAAGTTGAGCGCTCACACTTGAACTGCGTACATCGACGTCTGCGTTACCGCTTCTTCGACTTCTGTCCTCTTCATATGGTTACTGTTTCCCATCGCTTCGTAAGAAGACGCACTTTCTCTTGCTGTAGCGGTCTCTGACCTACGTTCTTCATCGTCAGTCTCTTCCACGCCGAGGTATTGGAGATACATGGCACCGTAGTTCTCAGCGACGTAGCGTGTTCGTCGCTGCGCAGATACCCTACAACTCAGGTCCCTACATGCCGTACTCGCGGATCAGGTGATGTCGTCGCGACGTACGCGAAATTTTACAGTGATAGGATGAGGTTCTAGTCGCGACACCGAGCCTTCTTCGGTAATTACGCATTCTTTCCATCCACGACGTTTGGACACGACGGGTTGATGGTGAGTAAAACATCTCTGTGAGTGACTCCTGTGACGCTCACGAAGAGTACTAGTGTCAGTCGGATGTATCGTCAGATCCTCTATTTCGGGTGCCGAAGTGCTGAGACGTCCTTTCGGCAGAACCGGCAGTTTTTTTTACTTAACATCCGTCCCTCTCGCGTCTCGCCCATCCCCCTCACAACTTACTCTCATTTCTCTCATGACTGAGAAGGCCACCGAACCTGACGAGGCAGGTAGCCGGCAGCACGACGAAGGACAGGCGACGGACACGGGAGACGATGCGCAGCCTCACAAGCAGATCGGCGGTGGCGATGTCGTGGTCACGGCCGCAGAGCCCGAGCTGCAGCCTGTGGGCCTCTTCCAGCTATTCAGGCGTGTCATTTTCCGTCTTTACCTCGGTACGCTCGTCTTACGCTCAACCAGGTTCGCAACCAAGTTCGAGGTCGCGCTCAACTTGATCGGACTCGTCGCCGCCGCCGCGGCTGGCGCGGCTCAACCCCTCATGTCGCTCCTTTTTGGCAAACTCACCCAGGCGTTCGTCGACTTCACCACCGCGACCCTGACGCCGAATCCACCGCCGGGTGCAGTCGAGGAGGCGGCAGACCACTTCAGACATACCGCGGCCGTGACAGCGTCGTACCTCGTCTACCTTGGCAAGTTGCACCTCCCCGCCTCGTTCTGTGTTGAGTTAGTACTTACGTCGGCGAGTAGGTATAGGAATGTTCGTCGCAACCTACACCTACATGACGACTTGGACGTATACGGGCGAGGTCAACGCCAAACGCCTTCGTGAACGCTACCTCCAAGCCGTTCTCAGACAGGACATCGCTTTCTTTGACAAGGTACGAGCATATGTCGGTCACTGTATCAAGACTTTAAACCCCATACCCAGCTCGGCGCCGGCGAGGTGACGACACGCATTCAGACGGACTGTCGTACGTTTTTCTTCTTCCCGAACTGCTCATTCGTGCAGTTGCTCATGTGTCGTAGACCTCATTCAACAGGGTACTTCGGAGAAGGTTGCTCGTATGTACTTTACTGCCTGGCACGATGGGTGTCTGACGACATTTTCAGTGGCGATGAGCTACGTCGGCACGTTTTTCTGGTTCGTTGATCGCGTCAAGATCTTATCGGCATCTTATCTGATATGAACACGCGTCGACGTGCCGCAGCGGCTTCATCCGTACGTCGGCAGGGACCAGGCCCAGAACTTGACAATTGACACCCCGTCGCAGTCGCATTTGTCCAATCGTGGAAGCTTGCACTGGCCATTTCGTCTATCTTTCCATGCATCGTCATCACAGGCACCATCATGAGCATCCTCATCGGCAAGTACGCGAACCTCGCCTTGGATCAGACGGCGGCGAGTGGTACGCTTGCTGAGGAGGTCATCTCGACGATCCGTACCGCGCACGCATTCGGCAGCCAGGGCACTCTCTGCGGGCTGTACAACAAGTTCGTCATGGAGGCAAACAAGTACGACGCGAAGCAGAGTCTCGTCCACGGCCTCTGCATGGGCGCCTTCTACTTCACCGTTTACTCGGCGTACGGTCTCGGTGCGTCGCTGTGCCGTCTACAAGGATCGCTCTGACTTAAATCAGCATTCTACTTTGGTACCACCCTTCTTTTGGCCGGGGACGTGAGCGCGGGACAGGTCGTGAACGTCTTCACCGCCGTCTTGATTGGCTCCTTCTCTATAGCGCAACTGGCGCCTGAAATGGA